>JARYHS010000068.1:0-21000 GCA_031002005.1 Vandiemenella viatica | reverse complement strand
GTAGCAATTAGATGGTAATACACCATGTAACATAATAATGCATGAACTACTTAAGAACTACCGAGTGTTTAAAAAATGACCGGTATATTTGAAAAATCAATAAAAACTAAATGGGTGGTGATAGAAATACACCGTTTGTTGCAATATGCTTGCGACAACAGTAAATTTTCAGGCAGACAAACTTTTGAAATTAGTTACAATTTTCAATAACAAATGCTGCTGCAGGCAATTTGAAAGATATAGAATTAAATGCAGTCTGTGAGTTCGCCAAACTGTAAGTCGTCTTTCTGCTGTATGGATGTGCTGTTCACAGATTGCAAGTTTGCTGTGAAAAAATTGTGGAAAATATCGTACTTTAGATTTTTCCAGACTGCAGCTTGAAAATTCTAACTAATTTCGAAAATTTGTCTGCCTGAAAATTTACTGTTGTCCCAAGATACGAGGGTGAATCAAATATAAACAAGACTTTCGGCCGTTCGGGCGCAATAGTGGTGGGAGAACGTTCCCGCTTCGTTTGGCGATAGGTAGGTTTGTCAGAAGTGGGGGAAGACCGTTAGCCCCCCCCCCTCGACTCGCTCAGTGCCAACCGTCACGATATCGGAGCAAGAGATACACTCGTCGATTGCGCAACGTGTTATAATCAAGTTTCTCGCTGCAGAAGGCGTAAAACCGGCAGAAATCTTGAGGAGATTGACTGCCCAGTTCGGGAAAGAGACACTGTCGCGAGCCAGAGTGTTTGCATGGCATAAACAGTTTGTGGATGGTCGTCATCATGTTGAAAATGAGAGCCATAATCGCAGACCCCGCACCAGCATTACAGAGAACAACATCAGCTGTGTTAGACGGCTTATTGAAGATGACAAGCGTCTTAACACTTCTGAAATTGCAAGTAAGGTCGGAATAAGTTATGGGAGCACTTACTCCATACTCACAGAGGAGCTTGGGTACCGTAAGGTGTGCACAAGGTGGGTTCCTTGCCTTCTCACAGCAGAACAGAAATTGAATCGACTTCAGGTGTGTGAGCGTCTTCTGGCACGATTTCGGGAAGAAGGGGACCCTTTTCTGACTCACATCATCACCTGTGATGAAACTTGGGTGCACCACCACACCCCTGAGTCCAAACAAGCGAGTATGGAGTGGAGAAAAAAAGGAGAACCTGGACCAGTGAAAGCCAAGTCACGACTATCGGCTGGCAAGGTTTTGGCTACGGTTTTTTTTGACCAGCGTGGTTTGCTGCACCTCGATTTTTTGCATGAGCGCAGGACAATCAATGCGACCTACTACTGCGACATTTTGAGTGAGGTCCGACTTGCATATCGCCGCAAAAGACGAGACCTACCGATGAGGAAAGTGGTTATTCTCCATGACAATGCTCGCCCCCACACAGCAGCCTTAACCAGGGAAAAATTGGAGAAACTGGGGTGGGAGACACTGGACCACCCTCCTTACAGTCCAGACCTGTCACCCTGTGACTTTCATGTGTTTGGTCCTCTCAAGGAAGCTTTGGGAGGCCAAAAATTCAACAGTGATGCTGAGGTGGAAGCCTACGTGCGCAATTGGCTGCAGACACGACCTGCATCTTTCTACATGGAAGGAATTGGGAAGCTGCCTATCCGCTGGGAAAAATGTGTTTCAAAAGCAGGAGATTACGTAGAAAAATAAGATATGTACTTTTTTGCACTTAAAATAAAAATAATATTTTAAAAAATAAAGTCTTGTTTATATTTGATTCACCCTCGTATATTGCAACAAATGGTGTATTTCTATCACTGCCCATTTAGTTTTTAATGATGTTTCAAATATATTGGTAATTTTTGAAACATCCGGTAGTTATAGCAGTGTCTTGTGATTGACTTCTGCAGCATTATGATGTCAGTTCCTTGAGCAGACTAATGTTGTAGAATCATGATACCCAGTAATCCCACCAAGGTCTGACATTTTGGAGATTGCAAGTTTAATTCCCCATCTGGCATTGCAGATTTCGGTTTTTCATGAGAATGACGCTTAATCAGGAACACGGTCATTCTGTGAAACGGTCTCCTACACCACCTTCCCTCCTTGATTTTCTCCTGTTGACGAAGAGCCAAGGTCCGATATATTCCTTGTTTTTCCTGTGTTTTGTGCTTATTTATGTGTTCACCCCATCATACCATCATCTAAGGTAAGTGTTGGTTCATGTAATCAGATCATCTAATGCATCTCCAGGTGAATGCCGGGATGCTTCCTTCAAAAGGCCATGGCTGAATTCCTTCCCATTCCTTGCCCCCATCCTTTCCCGTCTCTAAAGACCACGTTGTTAAAAAGGGACAAAAAAAAACAAAAAAAAAAAACCTCTAATGCATCTAATTTAAAACATATTGCTAAAATGTCTGAAGCTGTTGATTATTTTCCATTATTGATTATTTCGATATTCCATTTATTGAAATAGTAGAAGTAATAAACTCCATCAATCTTAATGGTGTATTTAGTGTTGTTTTGCTTCCGTGCAATCACTGCACCATTGGGAAATTATATTTCATGGCAGTACTCACTGCCATTGTAGATTTATTGCTGACTGAGGATTATTTTCAAAATTATTGGCGATAATGAGACATTGATCGACACAGCGCAACACAGTCATGTAGCTGCTGCATTGTCGAGATTAAAAGGTGTGTGGAACATAACATTTAGTGAGTGACTATAACTTCCAATATTGACTGGCGGATTCTGACTAATTCAGTGATAATTAGTTTGGTTTTTCCTCCAGTTTATTATGGGAGTACAGTTCTGTGGATAATTATCTTAATTTCTTCTCAATTATCTCTTCTTCTGAATTTCTGCTATTTAAAAATTACCAGATTTTTCTTCAAAATATGACAATAAATATTATCGTATAATGACCAAAACTAGAAAATGACCTGAATATGCATTTAAATACAATCAGAAAGTGTTTAATTTGGCATTACAGCTCAAAAAGAATGTAGGATAAAATATGACTTGTCATATAGATCTGAATCCTGGTTATGAGGTATACTAATGAAAAAAATGTATGTCACATCAAGTGGATGAAGGGCAAAAAATGGCACTTATCAACCCACCTCCTTTCTACAAACCACTATAAACTCTACATCCCAAATATATCATACACATAGATAAAGATAGTGCAATTTATTTTGAATGGTTTGTAGAAGTTCTGCAATAATTATGCAAATGGTGGCACAGTGGTAGAATGAGCTTAATTTTTGGTCTCTTCGATTAAGACTCCTGTTGATCAGCTTCTTTGGGCAAGTGTTCAAATCACAATCTCTGTTTTAAAATCTTCAGGAAACTGTATATCCAGTGAATGCTACAAGAAAAATCAATAGTTGCTTCCCGCATGGACCTGTAACAGTAAAAGATGGCCAACACTGCTTGTCTAAAATAACCATGAAATCTGAAAGTTCTGAGAAACTTGACAAGTGTGTTTGTTGGATTCCTCCAAAACATAACAGCTATTGATACTTTGCTGGTGCAGTCATAGCAATGGTTAAATGGTATTAAATAGGACTAGTGTAAAATATATATGCAGAAAAGAAAGTAAAACTTTGTACCAAAGCTCACAGCAAAGTAGAAACTCTGAGATTGTAGCCGATTTGTCCATTTTGGACTCATATCAAAGAAAAAGATGTACAGAAACAGTCACGAAAATGCATTTTACCATCTTCAGTAGAGAAGGGTCAAGTCTTGGGAAATTGAAAGAACACCGCCAGTTCACAGGAAATGGTAAGAATTTGCTTCAGTGCTAGTTGCTTCCACATAAATGCAGCATCACAAATACCTGTTATGAGATAAACACCAGGTGTGTTATGTATTTACATCACGCTCTGAAATTTGTGCCACCTCACTTGTCAAAATATGTACATCCATTAACATTTGAATTCACTGAAAAGCATCTTCCTCCTAAATTTGTTCACATTCGTTCTGGGTTCATGATATATCATCATTATTATTAGACATACTTTGCAGGTTGTCCAGTGCATCCTCTTCCAAGTCTGATGGTCATTTCAAAATTTTTCCTCCACCATTGTTCTTCAAATGACTCCCTTAGCTTCTGCCATCCATCTTGCCCAAGATCTTCGAACTGGTCTACTTCCCTTCCTGTTGTTCAGCAATGTTAACTTTGGCATTATTCTCTCCTCCATCCGCATAACATGCCCCAGCCACTGCAGTCTTTTCCTTGTTAACATCTCTTCTAATGCTTCCACTTGTAGTCTGTCCCCGACGTTTTCATTTCTAATTTTACCTGTTCATGACATTCTCTATAGCTCTCTGAAACCTCATCTCTGCCACCTGCAATCTGTTAATATCTCTCTTTGTCCAAGTCCAGGTTTCAGAGCCATGATACACTTGGTATGAAATGCAAGGAAATGGTTTCCATATGGAAAAACTTCTATGATTTACAAATAGAAATCATGTCTGATGCAGCAGCAAGGTAGAAAGGTAGCATTCCTCAGCTGTTGTTATAAGCTGTTTTTTAATGGCTTGCATTTAATGAGATGACCAATGTTATCCTTGTGCACATTCCAGTATACCATGTAGGATCCATGCCTTAACTGCAGTGACCAACTGCTGTCATATACAACCTGTATAGAAGACCGAGCGTGGTGGTGTAACGGATAACGTTCTGGCCTCGCATTCGGGAGGACGGCGGTTCGAATCCCTGTCCGGGCATCCAGTTTTGGGTTTTCCATGGTTTCCCAAATCACTCCAGGCAAATGCCGGGATGCTTCCTTAAAAAAAGGTCATGGCCGAATTCCTTCCCATTCCTTGCCCCCATCCTTCCCCGTCTCTAAAGACCTCGCTGTTGAGAGACGTAAAGCAGTTAAAAAAAAATGTATAGAAGTGAGGTTCCAGTGGGAGTTGAAACATGCGGAAACAAAAGATACTAATTAGAAAATATAAAGAAGGAAAGGAGGGACAGGACAAACACAAAACACAAACATGTTTCACAATATTTGGTAAAAAACATTAGTCATGTTAAATGTGAGATGTCTGTTACGTATCAATACCTAGCACATGAGTTAAATGTCTACAACTCTGATCCACTTACCACATGTTTTGCCTCTAACATCACAGGGTTTTTTATTCAAATATTGAGAATTTTTGTGTGTATGTGTGTTCTTTCTGGCCCTTCTGTCCACATTTGTGATAAGTGGTGTGGTATTTTCCCTGTCCTTTATTTTCATTACCGTACAGTAGTTTCAGTGAAGTATTACCTAAACAAAGAAAGAGTAATACAAAAACAGGATAATGGAGTTTTGAGTTTTAAATTGTCTTGCTCCTGTTCCAAACATACTGTTGTTCTGCTGAGCTCCTTTCCAATACTTTATGGTATTGTTAGTGTCTTTCTTTTCCCTCTCTGTCTTTTTGATTCTGGCTCTATATCTAGTCGATATTGGGGTTGTTAGAGGTGAAAGGATTGGTGCCAAGGAATGGGAAGGAATTTGACCACATACTTTTGAAGAAACTATCCTAACATTTGCCTGAATGAATTTGTAATATCTATCATTTATTACAGTTATTCTGGTCCACAGTTAATATAATATCTCTGCTGTCTAGGAATTGATTCTACTTATGTAGCTGCAAGTAAAGGAAAAAAATGTCACATTAAACTTTTAGATGATTTTATAAATAAAAATTGTTCAACATAAAATTTCACATTTTAAAAATATAATTTTCTTAGTTAAATTAGTCTGATTAATGAACGTTTTTTGATGTGAAAGACTTAAATTAATGAGATTATGTATAATATACTTTTCAGAGATTAGATGGACGAGGACAGAATGAATACAGAGATTTGAAAATATGTTTTGGAAGTGATTTAGGATGCTGCCAGGTGATGCTGGGACAAACAAGGTAAAACAATCTTAAATAAATGATGAAGTTACTGTTGTAATATTTTGTGGTAGATCAACTATTGGAACATAAGCAAAGTACTACAGATGAAAGCAATACGGCCACTATGAATTTTACAGTATTTTGGTATAAACCTTAATGATTTGAGCAGAATGTATGGCAAGGGATCATACATGACTAAGCCAAAGATAAACCAGATGAGAAAGGTAAAGGTAGCAACGGTGGTGGTGGGGAGCAGAAGTTGACCAATGTTAATTGTGATAAGGTACAAGCTGTGTACTGATATGCAAAGTTAAAATAAAATAAAATATTTTTTAATAAAATAAAGGCACGATAAGTATTGTGAATTTTAATGGATTTATTTTATCTAAAAACTAGTTTACCCAACAGTCTGTCAATAAATTTGTTTGTGATTGTTTTTTAAATTTGTGAAAAGCTATTGAAAATATGTAAACAAAGTAACAATGAGAACAAAAATATATTTCTGAGTGATCATTGTATTTTTTAACGATTGTGTCCATGATTTTTCAATTTACATTCAGAAGAACACCAATGGGAAATTTTACATGCGAGAAGAATTCTATTGGCAGTACACCTCTGAAATGCTGGAAATGTGTGATGTGTCTGGAATGTGATTGACTTGGATCTATGTGATTTTGCTCCAGAATTTAAATCACGATTAAATTAAGTCAGAATTCCATGTTAACTAAATGATTTATTTTCTTCCATTAAATTTGAAATCTCAAGGTGTTTTATTTACATTTTGATTTTTATGCTCACACCACCAAACCAGTTTTGATTGCTTCATAGATCTTGCATCATTCGGTCTAATGCCTTCTAAGACTTTTTACGTGCCATCATACTTTAATCTTAAACGATAAAATTGCAATGCTGGAGAACACAGTTACATGTTGGAGTTATATTGATTTGCATATCCAACAGCAACTCAAATGCTAAATGGGCTGTTTGACTGCCTTCCAACAACATAGCTGCAGTTTCTGATGAAGCAAGTGCAAGTGCAATTTCTTTCTGCAAGTGAATCATTGCCATAATCAGTTAGATCAAAAAAGGTTTTCCAGTTCCACCAGGAGCCTCCAAGAAGAAAATCTGTTTAGTTCCATCCTCAACTTTCATGAGCATATTTTTGTTACTGATTCAACAGTGAAACATTCATTTGAACTGATTCTCTCAATGTATCACAATTATACTGTTTTTCACATTTAAACTCTTGATTAAATGTGTCATGCATCAGACGATTGGGAGCTGTCATGACTAATTGAGGTAATATCTCATTCCGATTGAGCATGGTGGGTGAGTGGTTAATGCTCTGGCCTCGCATTCAGGAGGATGCCAGTTTGAATCCCCATCCGGGCATCCAGATTTCGGTTTTCCCTGGTTTCTCCAAATCACTCCAGGTGAATGCTGCGATGCTTCCTTCAAAAGGCCATGGTCGAATTCCTTCCCAGTCCTTGTTTTAAATTCCATCATGCCTGTAATCACCTTGAAGTCGTTGAGGTGTAAAGTCATAAGGGAAAAAAGGGTTGTTTGATATCATCAAGCACATGTCCTTCCTTAATATCAGAGGAATAGAAATAAAATAACTACATTTGTTGGACAGATCATGAAACAACATAAAAATAAAAACAAAGGTAATTTTATTTTAATTTAGGCTGGAATAAGTTTTTCCAGATTTTTCTCCAGATCTTCCAATTATATTTTTTTCCAATAGTTATTTCTATTCATGGAGCACAAGGAATAAACAAACAAAATAATCACACTTATCCATCGTTGGCTCATGAGTTATGGCCTTCAGTTTGTACAAAAATCCAATAGAAAAAAACACTTCTAGTTTTCCCCAAATTTTCCCAGAGACTTCTTGAATTTTTCTTTCCTTAAAACATTATTGAGACTATTAGGTACATTTAAAAGTTCTTTCATTTTTCCCAAATTTCTGGGCAATTTTTCCAAGTTTTCTTTCTCTAAAAGCATTATTCAGATTATTTTGAAAATAATATATATATATATATATACGAGGGGGGATCAAATATAAACGGATTGTTGTTCCTGAACATCAACAATTGGCAGTACTGGCCCCGCGCTTCTGCTATGCTTAGGCGGGACCATTAGGAGTGGGGAGAGCGTGCTGTTAGATATTTCCCGCCATTTAGTCAGTAACGCTCACAATGTCGGAGCAACAGGTGCACCCCTCCACTGCGCAACGCTTTATTATATAATTTTTGCTCTTGCAGGAGCTACAGCGGCGGAAATTTTTCAGAGATTGACTGCACAGTTCGGTGATCAAACATTGTCAAGGACGCGTGTGTTTTTCTGACATAAAAAGTTCAACGAAGGACGAGAAAGTGTGGAAAATCAGCAACACGGTCGCCGTCCCCGGACCAGCGTTACAGACGAAAACATTCGTGCGGTTAAAGACATTATTGACGTCGATCGACGGGCGAGTGAACCAGAAATTGCAGAACAAGTCGGAATCAGTTATGGGAGCTGTCAAGCTATCATCACAAAACACCTACAGTTCCGTAAAGTGTGTTCCAGATGGGTCCCTCACCTTTTGACCGAAAATCTGACGTTGAGACGTTTGGAAGTCTGTCAGAGGCTTACAGCAAGGTTTGCGGAAGAAGGTGATGCATTTTTGAGTCGGATCGTCACCTGCGATGAAACATGGGTTCACCACTACACTCCAGAATCCAAAGAAGCCAGTAATGAGTGGCGGAGGCAAGGGGCGGCAACACCAGTGAAAGCCAAGACTCGACTGTCAGCTGGCAAGGTTCTTTCAAACTTTTTTTCGATCGGCGAGGCATTTTGCTGATTAATTTTTTGCATGAGCGACGCATAATCAATGCTGCTTACTACTGCGAGTTGTTGAAGAAGGCGAGAGTTGCATATCGCCGCAAAAGAAGAGACCAACCGATTCGGAAGGTCGTTCTCCTCCACGACAATGCGCGACCCCATACTGCATCTCTAACTGTCTCTAAACTACAGGAAATGCACTGGACTACACTTTATCACCCTCCTTACAGTCCGGACTTATCGCCCTGCGATTTCCATTTGTTCGGACCTCTTAAAGAATCTCTAGGAGGGCAACGATTTGAAGATGACGAGAGTGTGGAAGACTTCGTGCGCAACTGGCTGGTGACACGACCCTGCTCTTTTTATGATGAGGGCATCAAAAAGCTTCCAATACGCCGGGAAAAATGTATTTCCAAAGCAGGAAACTATGTGGAAAAATAAATTGTAATTACCTTGTGTTTTCCAATAAATGAATTTAAATAAAAAATAAAATCCCGTTTATATTTGATCCCCCCTCGTATATAGGAATCAAATTAGGATAGGGAAATGAGCCACCACTTACCTTTAGATGATGGATGTGGGGTGCGAACACACAGAAAAGACACAAACACAAATAATAAAGAAATTTTTGGGAAAAAACCCTTCTTCAACAAGAGAACATTATGAGAGGTGGGTGCACCCGGAGACTGCCTCACGGAAAGACCGACCGGTGGTCTTTCCATGAGGCAGTCTCCGGGTGCACCCACCTCTCATAATGTTCTCTTGTTGAAGAAGGGTTTTTTCCCGAAAATTTCTTTATTATTTGTGTTTGTGTCTTTTCTGTGTGTTCGCGCCCCACATCCATCATCTAAAGGTAAGTGGTGGCTCATTTCCCTATCCTAATTTGATTCCTTTCCGCTACTTAGCGTCTTTTTTTCATTGTTATTATATATATATATATATATATATATATATACACATTAGCCCAGTCATTCTCAAGTGATGCGGTTGCCAATGAATGGCATTTCATTTTTATTTATATAGATACTTTAATTAATTTTATTTTACTTCGACTGTCCATTACAGAGATTATACTTTAGCATAGTTATCATTGGTCAACTACCCATCCCTCTTCCCCCATTGCCATCCCTATGCTTCCCACCTACTTCATCTTTGGCTTGGTCATGTGGTGAGTGTCAGTGTACACAGCAATCCACTTGCCATATGTTCTTTAATCGTGATTAAGATTTATAATGAAATATTGTAAATCATGCTTTCATCTCTGCTGAGTGACTGGTTTACTACCCCTATTCTTCCTTATTTTCATTGTTGCTGTTATCAAAAAATGTATTCATATCCATAGGGTCCTGGCACAAGTATCCTGTGAAGTGCAACAACCAAAAGCATCTCGGCCAGTGGATGGTCATTTGTTAATATTTGTTGAACTAAGCCCTATGGCAGCACCATGTTTTGAAGCAGGGCGACCATCTGATCTAACAATTCAGTTAGGCCGAATTCTGGAAAAATGCATCAGAGACAGCCGAGCCGTTGATCTTGAGTCTCTCTGTATTAAAAGTGAAGAAAAGGTATTATTAATAAAGTATATTGATAATAATAATAATTTTTCTTTTTTACAGAAAATCTGAACATTTCCTGTTTTTCCAGGTGTGGGCTCTTAGAGTTGATATAACAATTTTGAATCATGAAGGAAACCTTGCTGATACAGCATCAGTAGCTGCGCTTGCCGCGCTAGCTCATTTTAAACGACCTGACTTTACATTAGAAGGTGGCAAAGTAATTATTCATCCACCAGAGGAGAAAGATTCAGTTCCAGTCACTCTTCATCACTATCCAGTGTGTATTTCTTATGCTATATTTAACAATGGGTAAGTTTTTTTTTTTAAAAAAAAGATTTAATTTTTATCATTGATTTCTTTCAGTTTGTACTTAATTTTGTTAGTGTTATGAAGTATTTTGGATATTAAGCTGCTGTCACTATGTCTACAAAAAGAATTGCTTCCTAAGTTTTAAAATAATAGTCATGTTGAGGTCATTTTAAAAAGTAATAATTATTAGACATTTACATTAATGCATCATAAGTTATTTTTATTTTTAATAATGTAATTTTTTAATGTTATTACATAGATATCTTTTGGTGCAAACCAGTATTCAAACGGCATATGATAAGATGAAAACTTCTCTACAAGTATACTTAATTTCTGTTATTAAATGTGTGACTGTAAAACAGTGCTCTGTCATGTCCTATTGTATTTATTTGGTACTTTATAAAGGAAATGAGTTTTTGATTATGTTCTTTTATGGTGGTAGGTTATGCTCAATAAAGACTTATTTATTTTAAATCAAAATGTATGTCGCTTCAATAATAATGACATATTTATTAGTGGCAGCATTTATATTTTATTAGATATCTTTGATCCAACATGAGAACATTCTCAGGAATATGAAACAGTATATATTATTATTAACAAACAAATAATGTTACTGACTGATGATTACCATTTAGTTAGTTAACATCCTATCAGGAATTTCTAGCTGAAAATTCAATGGCTATTTTAAAAATAAGTCACATTTTTTATTAAGAAAAATACTATAAATATCTTTAAAATATATTTATTTCCATAGTCTACATACTTTCATCTACTTTTCTACATAATTTCCACTTTTGTTCAAACATTTGTCATACCATTTTTTAATTTCAACATCAAGAATATCTGTCACCTATGAAGATGGCTGCAATTGTCATTTCTTCAACATCATTGAACCATTGATCGTGAGGGAACTCCTTTAAGCAGGGCTGGCGGATAATGTGGGTATGGTGAGTAGCAGTACCCACCCGGGAATTTACGGGTGGGTATTTTACCCACCTGGAATTTGAGAGCGACTGAGCGTGTATAGAGGAAAGAAACGAGAGAAAGAAAAGAAAGAGACAGCAGACCAGCTAACCATATTAGTTTCATTATTAAAAACACAGTAAAATATGTTGTGTACCCACAACAATGCCATAAGCGAAGTGCAAAATCCCTTTGATGTTTCAATGAGATCACCACCCCAACTATTGCCTACTGAGCTTGATCGATAGCAAACATTCTTTGTGCGTGAAAGCAAGAATGCTATGGTAAAATTTAGTACGTCCAATGCTGACATGTATGAAAGCCGCTTTAGTGTATTTCGAAGATGCTTTTGCTGAATTTGTGTGTATTATAGACAAAAAAGTTCAAATGGGTAAATTTTTAGTCAAGCTGTAAAGGAGAAACCAGATGAGTGTAGATACGATATGCTAGAAAACAGCCAAACGTGAAGGATAAATTTGGATCGTCCTTAGACGTAGGTCCACTGGAACTTTAAAAGATGGTCTTGTTCAGTCTGCTGACAGTCAAAATAAGTGAGTGCAAGTAAAAGTAAATTCTTATTTTTGTTTTTCACTATACATGAAGTATACAGGCAATGAATAAACACTTGTATGCACTGGAGATGAAACGGAAGTTACATTATGAAAGTGGAAACGTAACCATAACTTATATGAAAACATTGTTTGAAAATGTCATTTGGTGTCACAGATCTTCCTTTACTTTCTACTTACTTCTATTTGATAAAAATATAAAGTGAAATAATGTCTATTTCAATCATCAAAACAATCCGCCAATAACTGACTTTTAAGGAAATAATAATAATAGTTTTCTAATTACTGTAACTACTATTCTAATATTAAGAATGGCAAGTTAAATTTTAAAAACAAATGCTTAGTTGCCTTTTCCGTTTTAAATTGATTCCATTTTCATCTTAAATTAAGGCTGCTTCACTGAACAATTAACACTGATAGCTGCCGGAGCTGACAAACCTGCGGACTAATGATGATAAAATGGAATATTTGTGAGCATTCATTTTCTGCAACTTAGGAGCTCTTTTTTTGATGGAAGTCTCATTTGCTTCAATTATTGGACTAGACTGACACTGATATTTTTGTCTTCCAGCATTTAATTATTCACACTCTTTAAACTCTTCTGGATGCATAGATTGCAAATGACTTTTCAAAGCAATGGTAGTATAAATTCTTTTTCATATAAGGTACGCTTTACCAAAGATTCAGTTTTTACTACAAAAAAATCTCCAGATTGGATTTGGTTTTGGCTTCATTTTGGGACACACTACTGGTTATACAATAAAATATGTACTTAGTGGATGAATTCTCATGGCTCTATTTCTCTTCATACCAGCTGCACTGAAGTGTTAAAAAACATTGATAATATTAACATGGCATTCAAAATGGATATTCGGTAGCCATACAGAGTTGTCGAAAATATTTAGTACCTTGAAGGCCTGCATTGCAAGTGAACATTTTATGGATTGTTTCTAACTGCGAACACCAATGCAGAAACCTCATTTGATCTGGTCACTGACATTTTTGCCAAACACAGGTTGGTGCTCATAAAACTCAGAGGCCAGTGCTATGATGGGGCTTCTAATGTTTCTGGAAAATTAGGATTTCAATCTCAAATACGCAAGGTAGTGCCTCGAACTTTATTTGTGTATGTCGTGCTCATAATCTCAATCTTGTAGTGCGAGATGGAGTTGATAGAGTTATAACAGCAAGAAAATTCTTTGGAACTGTCGAAGATTTGATAAATTTCGTTGAGATTTGCCGAAACGACTTGGACAGTTTAAGAAATGGCAAAGAAAGAAAGGAACTAATGATGATTTGCCTTCTTTTGCCGCCTTTTGTTTGACAACTTATTTATAAAGATTACAAGTTTAATCCAATTTTAAAAATTATGGTTTTTATTTGTAAACATTTTTATTAATTTTTTACAGATAGTGAGTGAGCGAAAATTATCAGCAGCTAATGTAATTTTTGTATGATAATTCTGCATCCAGAAAAGTAGATAGTGCTGTCGCAGCTAAGGTTTCTGCATTTTACTCAAATATGGAACCATTTGAGTGTATTTTCTGTTTAAGGATGACAATAGAAATATTTGATCGTATCGAAATTTTAATGCAGATCTACAGAAATTGAATCGTGTTAAAAGACAGAAGCAATAACTGACGTTTTATACTGAAGAGTGAAATAAAGGAACCACAAAATCCCACATCAGTGCAGAATTCTCGAGTGTCTCTGCCAAGGTAGAAGTGAAAATCTCATATCAAAACACCTCAAGATTTTCCTGTAAATATTATATTGAAGTTTATGTCCATGTACTCACATCGTTTAAGATTCAATTCTACAACCATTTCATCCATTTCTGCAAATCGTTACAACCATTCTTTTTGGGAGTCCACAAATGTTGAAGGAATTATTAATTTCTATAGCCATGATTTTGATGAAGGAAGATTGCCAACTGATAGAGGCATGTTTTTTTTAAAACTTTTTAGAAGGCAAGATGAGCAGGCAAAAATTTTTAGAGGGGTTGTAGATTTTTTTACAAAAGAACAAATTGTCTAGTCTCTAGAGGATTAATATCAGAGTTTGTGCGCTACATTCGACTACTCGTCACGATTCCTGGATCACCCTGTTCGAATGAATGAAGTTTTTTGGTTTATGCCAAGTCAAAATCAACAGTGTTGCAAGATAGGCTCAATAACATTGCAATATTACATGTATAATTGTGTATGGAATCTCACTGACGAACTAGATTTGGAAAAATTGTTGAGGCGGTTCATTTCCAAACAAGCAAAACACAGTATATTTAATGCATTCCACAGCTAATACTGAATAGTAAATTTTTTTAAAAAATTGTATACAATTAAAATATATTGAATAAATTATGATAAATTTTTAAATTCATTTTGTAATTTTATCCCTATGAATTTCTCTTATGAATTTGTTTGTATAATTGTCTATTAAAATTTTACGACCTCCCCCCCCCCCAGTCTCAATTGCGTGACTACCCACCCGGGCCTAACACGATACGCCAGCCCTGCCTTTAAGTAAGTACCGAAACAGTTGACTGGTTGCGAGGTCTGAATTGTTGGGTGGATGATCCAGTTGTTACCATCAGAAACACCTGATTAGATTTTGTGTTTGTACAGAAACGTATAAATTAGAGTTTCACATATTTATAAAAAAATTTAAAAGTAGCTATTACACAGACGGGAAAAAAAATCCCAACACCAAGAAAAAATTATTGTAGAGTAATGAAATTTGGACAATGCATTTGTCAAGTTAACATGTTTAATTGATTAAATTTTCAAGATCACAGGTTAATTTAAGCTCAAGAAAATGCATTTCAAATGTGAAATACTGTTAAATTAATAGCCGGTGTAACCTCCAGAATTTTGAATGCAAGCCTGCAAACGTGAATGCATTGTGTCATACAGGTTTCGAATGTCACTTTGTGGTATGGAGTTCCATGCTTGTTGTACTTGTGCTGTCAATACTGGGACGGTCAGTGCTGGCTGTGGATGATGCTGGAGTTGTCGTCCAATGATATCCCATACGTGTTCAATTGGAGACAGATCTGGTGATCTCGCAGGCCAAGGTAACATGTCGACACTCTGTAGAGCACGTTGCGAGACAACAGCGGTATGAGGGCGAGCGTTATCCTGTTGAAAAACTCCCCCTTGAATGCTGTTCATGAATGGCAGCACTACAGGTTGAATTACCAGACTGACGTACAAATTTGCAGTCAGTGTGTTTGGTATAACCACAAGAGTGCTCCTGCTGTCATAGGAAATTGCTCCCCAGACCATGACTCCAGGTGTAGGTCCAGTGTGTCTAGGCCGCAGACAGTTTGGTTGCAGGCGTTCCCCTGGCCTCCTTCTGACCAACACTCGGCCATCACTGGCACCAAGGCAGAACCTGCTTTCATCAGAAAACACAACAGATCTCCACTCCGTCCTCCAATGAGCTCTGGCTTGACACCACTGGAGTCGCAAACGGCGATGGCTTGTAGTCAGTGGAATGCACGCTACAGGGCGCCTGGCTCGGAGCTGTCCTTGAAGTAACCGATTTCTAACAGTTCGTTGTGTCACTGTGGTACCAACTGCAGCTCGAATTTCTGCCGCAGACGCAGTACGATGCGCCACAGCTGTACGCCGAATACGGCGGTCTTCCCTCTCAGTAGTGCCACGTGGCCTCCCGGAACCCGGTCTTCTTGAGGCAGTACCATCCCTTGACCACTGTACCCAACAATCATGCACAGTGGATACATTCCGGCCAAGTCTTTCTGCAATATCGCGAAAAGAAAATCCACCTTCTCGTAGCCCTATTACACGACCTCGTTCAAACTCGGTGAGCTGTTGATAATGGCTTCTTCGTCTTCTTAAAGGCATTCTTGGCTAACATCAACTCACTATGTCAAATCTCAGCGGTAAATAACGTTCACAAACTTTACAGCGCGTATTTAAAGCAAACCTGATTTGGAAGCTCTGAGTAGCGCTACTAGCGCCACACTTATGCGCGAAGCGCGAAATTTGAATCGATGTCATCTTTCAGATGTATAAACACGCCTACCAAATTTCGTTTATCTAACACAAGTCTTTCTTGGTGTTGGGATTTTTTTTTCCGTCTGTGTATTTGAATAAAAAATTAAGGAGTCAGACATATGATCAATTAATATTTTCTTAAGCTCCCTTCTCCAGATGTGGGCATAAGATTTTTTTAAACTATAATTATCTCAATAGTTTTAATAAATAAAAAGAATCAGAAAATGAGTAGTAGATACATGTGATCTGTGGAACACGTCATACAGAACTTTCATACACGTATATTCTAATTTTACCTATGATTTTGACTTGTATTTCATATATGTGTATGCATACTATCCAAAAACTCTAAAGCGGGAATTTTTCAATGGAATAAATTGTCAGGGCAATTGCTGAATAGTTTACCAGAAATGCTGATAGACATGAAAATTTGCACTAAAAGGATTTAAGATAGTAAAATAGCAATGAGAAGCAAGGTGTAAATGGGTGACCAAAGAAATTTCTACCACAGTATGCATTCCATCACAATTAAATTAGATTAAAAAATTAGAGGCCAGTTATTATGTCATCCATTTTTGATAACCAATATTTTTGTCACGTTGAAAGTATTTTGTATTTTAACTTCCTTTTGAATAAAACATAAATAGCTCCACATAGAGCTCATAATTGATAGTTGTTCCTTCATACCACTTCCAGATCTTTTGACTTGCTGAAATTCCAAGCGCGCCTTTCAACATGGAGAAGGACTAAAGATTTTCTCTTATGCACCAGAGGGACTGGTCTGTCATAGGATAAATGACTGTCCTTGTCCTTAAACAATCCTTTGGGTACGTGGGTGACAAAGACCTGGGTGAACTGATGGGCAAAGCCTTATTTATCACACTTGAGTGTGAACAGCTATTGTCACATTCAGGATTTCTATGACACTTTCCTCATTTCTGTGGAAAGGAGGTTATATTTTACTGTTTTTACAGTCATGGGAATCTGGATTATGAGCCAGTTGATAATGGTGCCTATTTGGCCTACAACTTGTAATATAACCTAAATTTTGTCATATCATGACCAAAATTAGTTTAAAGAGTTTTGAGTTAACTCCATTCCATTGGAGATCATGTTTAAAGTCATTTTCTTACAAATTCCAGGGATATATGGAATATAGGAAGTTATAACGTAATGCAAACATAGCTGATATACAGTGTTTGGCTTATTTTGTGAAAGAAAACGCATTTTCGGAGGTACTTAGGCTATGAATAGTAAACGAAATATGTACGTTAGCAGATAGAAATTTTCACTCACGAGATATATGCAATCGAATGTTGCTTAATTTTGTAAGACGTAATAAACAGATAAAAAATTCCTGAAGCATAGTTTAAACGATAAGTAAATTTTTATTGTACATTAGATAAAAGTTTGAGAAACATAGCTAAAATTTAAGGGTTATTTTTGGAAGATTTAGTGAAAATAGTAAAACACATGTCTGTTAGGGAAGTCCTTAGGTAGAAGAATAAAGTTAAATTTGGAGGGGGAAACTATATTTTAAAAAAAAAAAAAAACACAATTTCTCCTGAGTATTTTACAGCAAATTTTATTAAAATCCATACAATGTTTTGATCAAAATGGAAAAAAAGTAAAATAATCTGAGTTTCGAAAGAAAGTGCGTATTTCCTGTTGAGCCTTGCCAAAACTAATGCAACTAAATGACGGAAATTTAAACTATATGAAAAAAATGCTGTTAAAGAACTGTTATCTTATATCTTTAAACAAGCAATTCTTGTATATATATATATATATTTCGAATCTCGGAAATGGCTATGACGATTTGGATGAAATTTGATATTTAGATAACGTTTTGACTTTTTAAGATTACCTAAATGGTTGTCTTTCCTACAAAAAAGCGTGTTTAGAAAATACGAACAATTTTTGACTCGGTATCTCGAAAATGGCACTAATGCCATCTCGTAGACAATTCAGGTACCAGAAAGCCAACAAATAGCTTCTCTTTGATTCCAAAGAATATTTAAACGAACAGTTCTTGTATACTGGCTGACCCGTGGAAATATTAACATTGCAAGTTTAATTGTAAAACATTTAAAAAGGAAGATAATTAAAAATTTATCATTGGTTTTGTCAGAGGTGATACTTTACAGAAACTTCTTTAAAAATAATATCATCGTTTACTTTTTGACTGTAAAAAGTTGTTGTTAGTTTGTCATTAAATACTACCACGAGAGGTATTAGCATAGATTTATCGGAGTGAATGAATTTAGCAATGTTCTATCATTACCGAGACGTCACAATCTGATGCCGAATTCTTATAGAACTTGACGAAACATATCAAAAATAATGAATAAATGTTCTTGATATCTCACTTGGTTTTCGAGATATAGCATGTCAAAAATCAGTGATAGGTATAGTTTCTTGTGCTTTTGGCGACGTTTCTCATGGTCCAGGCCGTATTTCAACCTAACATCCATTAGGAACAAAATAAAAAATGGAAAGTGTACTTCCACCGTATAGACATAGTGGTTTTGGTGGATTTGTTTCTGGTTCAGGCCGGATCTAATCCTAACCTCTTGAGATATCAGAAAAATAAATTCTTTATTTTCGATTTGTCTCGACTAGTTTCATACGAATTTTTTATCAAACTTGGCTATGGCGAAATTTATATTCTGGTCCAGGTCGCATTTCAACCAACCACGTCAATTTTGAGATACGATATCTCGAGAACTAGGCGATATATATATAGTATATAAAATATTTTTTACTTTCAATTTTTCTCGTTGAGTTACATAAGAATTCATCATCAAGGGTTATCATACAATCCCCTGAATAACCACAAATCTTGCACCATTAATTAATCCCTGACTGGCATTAAGATTTCTATTTAACATAATAGTAGCATTTTTCTTTGAAAGCAATTTATGAGCTGGTCTCACAAATGGATCTAGCTATTTGGATGATATTTCATATGTAGATAATGTTTTGCTTTTCAAGTTTTTAACATGATTTTTAAAAAATGAGCATTTTTTGTATTTGGTTTCTCG
This sequence comes from Vandiemenella viatica, assembly GCA_031002005.1. Classification (NCBI taxonomy): domain Eukaryota; kingdom Metazoa; phylum Arthropoda; class Insecta; order Orthoptera; family Morabidae; genus Vandiemenella; species Vandiemenella viatica. Next base: position 1,855 of record JARYHS010000068.1, on the reverse strand, counting down.
AAAACGGCTCTAACCTCATTATGTAGAAGGTTCAGGTACCAATAAGCCTACTGATGTTAGTAAAGCTTCTTTTTGGTTAACTGTGCACCTCAAAACGCCTAGGAAGCCTTCAAGCCTTTTACTTTAATTAAACTTGTAATAATCTCATTTGGTGGGGACTACTTTGAAACTTGTTAGACACCCTGTATGGCATCAGCAATTAAAACTACATGATCTTTTCTCTACCAACATATTAATATCGAGCCTCGTGCATGACATGTCTCAGGGGTTACAAGACATAAAAAGATAGGTTCACAAACGACTTTAATTTATTCAAACAAGTTAAATGATATCAACATTGACAAGTGATTAGATTTGCAGAAGGCTAAATCAGTTGGCTTTCTCAAACAAGGGTATTTTTTTCGGGCCATGATGTGTTGCAACCAGTCACACTGTTAGAATCACTTTACCGTGTGCACTGCTGTCAACACTGCTGGCGACGTGATGCGCACCTCAGACGCTCAGAGGATGGTGGTAGACTGGCCACCGCGTCCACTCACTTCCTCACACCATTCACGAGTGTCCGCTCTCCACTCCGCCTCGGAGCAGCATTCCATGCAACAGGATACAAGAATATCCAAGTGGCGTGTCCCTATTGTCCGCAGGTTGGCTGTCCCTGCGGTTATTGTCAACAGCGCAGTGGGTGGCTTGACGAACGGGCCCGCGGCTTCCGCTCGCCGAAAAATAGCCCTCCCTCGATACGTGCACACTGCCTCGCTTTGGGAATGCGACTTATTACAAACTTTACTCGAAATCTTGGATATTGAACAGAAATCGGAAGATGCCGAGTGAAGATCGGTCACCCAGGTACTTATAATTAAAGAGGGTCACTAACTTATAGGAACTTGTACGCAGAATCTTTTAAAGCGTCTTTCAGATCTATAACTTCAATACTTTGAGACACTGATTTTCCAAATTATGTAATTACTATTGCACCAAGTTAGAGGTTAGTAACCAGGCAGATTTTTATATCAGATGATAGAGATTATTAAATAAGTCACTTTGAAACTGGTTTCAACTCGATATCTTAAATATTCTAAGTGTGAGAGACATTTCAGAATTCGGCACTAAAATATTTTTTTATGGCAAAAATATTAGAGATACAAAAATTTTCACTTGGATCAATTTTGACATTAGAACAAGGACTGCATGCTGTAAAAGATGTCAAGTAGATTGGGAGAAAAGCCATTCCAAAAAGATGTGGTGATTTCATGGGAAATGCGGAAGCTGGTTGGTTCCCATGCCGCAGTTATAAAAGGGGCCCCCGGGTTGGGGGAAAGCGTCAGTTGGTTGCGATCATTTGAGGTAGGAGCCACATTGGGCATGTCAGTGTTTTGGCGCGATTGTTGCTTCATTTCTGACTTGTAGCTATACATTTAGCTTACAAGACTCTCAACAAAAAGATTTCTTCATTTGAAGTAACTTATGTTCAGTGCAAACATTAAAGTGCTGCTTTGGATTATTTGCCAATAGGTATGGAAAAACTATGCCACTATTTGATGCATGTCCAATTCTTCTGTTCAAATAATCTGACATGTTCCATAAATATTTGAGATTGAACTTCTTCCGTAACACTTATACCAAGTATGGTAGGTGAGCTCATTCAAAAGGTTGCAGGTTTGAAACCCTGTTCAGCCATCAAGATTTTGGTTTTTGTGGTTTCCTGAAATTACTAAAGATGAATGCTGGAATGGTTCCTTCAGACAGCAATGGCCAAATTCGTTCCCATACCTTGCCCTCAGGCCTTTCATGCCTCGTCACCTTGACATCAACACGGCTTAAAAAAAAAAAAAACAAGCAAAAGGAACACTCATTG
>JARYHS010000066.1:0-59553 GCA_031002005.1 Vandiemenella viatica | reverse complement strand
CCTTGGATTTGCGGTCAGGGTATTATCAAGTCCCTATAGCCGAAAAAGAAGTGAACTAAACCGCTTTCATTTTACCGAACGGCCTTTTTGAGTTCCGACGCTGTTCTTTCGGTCTACGCAACATGCCTAGTTTGTTTCAGCGTTTAATGGACACCTGTTACATGGTTTGAAGCCCCATGTAACATTGGTGTATTTGGACGATGTTTTACTGTTTTCTAGAACGTTCGAGGAGCATATCAAATATCTGAGGGAGGTTTTTGAGAGGTTGTGTAAGGCAAACCTGACGCTTTCTCTCAAAAAGTGCCATTTTGTAAAAAATGAGACAGAATATCTTGGCCAACGTCGTCTCACGGGAGGGAATAAAACCTCACCCAAGACTACTCGCGGCTGTGAAGGATTTCCCAACTCCTTCCAATGTTAAGAGCTTCAGTCATTTCTAGGGCTGGCGAACTATTATAGGAAGTTCATTAAAGATTATCCCCATAAGGCGATACCTCTTACGGAGTTGCTGAGGAAGGGGGCAGAGTTTAAGTGGACACCCGAATGTGCGCGCGGTATGAACAAGCTTAGAGTGCTGTTGACAACACCTCCCGTCCTTGCTTACCCCGACATGAAAAAACTTTTATTTTGGCTGTAGACGCCTCAGGTGTGGCTTTAGGGGCGGTTTTATCGCAGGTAGTTGATGTCCTGGAAAGACCGGTGTGTTATGCTTCGAGACAATTTAGCTTTGCAGAAAAAAATTATAGTACCACGGATCGAGAACTGGCCGGGGTTATCTGGGGGATCAAATACTTCAGGTGTTATCTCCTAGGTTCCAAATTTGAACTATTAACAGATCATGCAGCAATTAAGTACCAGTTGACAGTTAAAGATCCGTCGAGCCGATTGACTCTCGGAATACGAATACACTGTCCGTCATAAGCCAGGAATTAGTCACGGAAACGCTGATAGCCTAAGTCACAAAGTGAGGGCGGTGACAGCTAAGGAAGCTCCCACCTCATCTCAGCTTCCTGTGGAGCAGTCGCGGGACCTCGAATGCGAAAATTGGCGGAACGACAAAAGATTTGTGTTGCGGGATGGATTGTTAAGGCGAGTAACGAGATATGGGGAGCGCGTAGTAGTACCTAAGTCATTACGTGAAACACTGATAAGTCTACATCATGACATGCTGGACACATTGGTTGGAAAAGTGTAAATAGAACGGTTCCTAGAGAGTTTTGGTGGCCCGCGAGAAGACAAGATGTAAGACAGTATGTGCAGAAATGTATAATATGCAACGAACGCGCGGAAGTTCCGCAAGCCAGGGAGAAATTGCAATCTCTTCCTGAAGTAAGAATACCTTTCGAGAGACTTCATTTGGATTTAATGGGGCCCTTTAACCGAAGCGAGGAAGGTTATTCACATATTCTAACAATGATCGATGCGTTTTCGAGGTATTTGGTCATGGTACCGCTCGAAAACCAACAGGCTGAAACGGTTGCAAATGCCTTTGTGGTTCACTGGGTACTTCGCTTTGGTTGTTCAGACACGCTCGTCTCTGATTGTGGAAAAAACTTCTTGTCGGAGTTATTCTCTCAAACGTGCAAACTTTTGGGAATAGAGAAACTTAAAACCTCTCCGCACCATGCCATGGGCAATGGCGTTTGTGAACGCGTTCAAAAAACAATTATCAAGTCATTGAAATGTTATGTAAACAAGTCTCAGGGAAGCTGGGGAAAATTACTTCCATATATGGTCAGCGCGTATAACGGGAGAGTGCACAGTTCCACGGGGAAACACCTTTTGAAGTATTATACGGTAGGGAGATGAACGCACCATTCACGATGTTTCCAGATCGGAAAGAGGTCAACAATCCAGAGGTAAGGAGCTTAGCTCATAAGTTGAAACGGATATGGAACAGTGTGCGTAAAAATAACTCGAAGGCTTTCGATGCCTACAAAAGGCAGTATGACAAGAAAGCGAGGCCGCAGAACATAAGTGCCGGATCCTACGTTTTGTTGAATTTTCCTTACAGGAAGCCAGGTAGCTGCTCTAAGTGGAAAACGAGGTGGTCTGGACCACATGAAGTACTTAGTTGTACGTCACCGGTAAACCTAAAACTGCTGGTAAAAGGTGAGGAAATGATCGTGCATAAGAATCTGGTACGACCGTATGTGTGGCGCGAGAACGTGAGAGCGGGGGAGGAGAGGAGCGAGAGAGGCTCGAACCGAGCGCCGGAGGAAAGGAAGCAGCCAGCGCCCCCGCCACAAGCAGTGGATCCAAGCAGAGAGAAAGGTAGGCATAATTACAACATTAGAGGTAAGGCAGGTCGCAGCGGAGCCAGGGGCCAGGACAGCGCGGCTGAGCCAGCGGCGAGTAATTCACGGAGTATTGGTAAGACCGGGGAAAGACGAGAAGTGTAAATAATAGTGGCTACAATCTTAGAAATATGCGGTAAGGGTAGAATATTTCGGGGGAAAAGCAGAATTGCGTATTTTGTAGTTATATACTTTTCCAGGATTTTCAATGTTACTGCACTGTCCAGGACTTCCTTGTTGACGCTCGGAGTGAGCGGACGTGTCGTGCTGTGCGCTCCGACTTAGCAGTGTATGTAGTGTTGTTGCAGTGTTGGTTTTGGGTTTTGTGGATTCTGTGTTTCTACCAGTGTCCGGATACGCCTGCCATTGCAGCTTCAGCATTGTACAGGTACTGTGAATAATTGCTATATTGTGAGATAGATCCAGCGAGGCTTCGGCCTTGAGAATTGACCTGCAGGTTAACAAAATGGATTTAGTTTGTGATGAACCCACATATTAGGAGTCGCAGATGGAGCTCAGTAACGGAATGAATACGACAAGCGATACTAGTGACTGCGTTCCAAATGCAATTCCTTTTGCATTTGGAGAGAGGTACGAGGAGCTAGTTAAATACCTAAATGAGATCCATGGCCAAAAATTATCAGAGCAAAAACTAAGAGAGCTAAAGGATAAGTTTGCGTCCTGGGCAGTCGCTGTATCTCATATGGAGGGAAGACTGAAGGAGTTAATCAACGAAAATAATAGACTAAGACAAGAAATTAAGGAAAGCGGGGGTGTGCAACCCACACATAGCTATGCTACTGTCGCAGCTACTGGGGAAGGCACACACCAAAAAGTATGATAACCCCCAACAGCGACTTGTGCAGTGTTCATTTCTTCTAAAAAAAGGGGAGACGCCTAAACAAGTGGCGGAGAAGGTCACTACGATACTAAGGCCGCAGAAAGATAAAATAAAAATAAACAGAGTCAGGACAACAAAGCAAGCTGTAATTGTTGAGACAAATACCGCGCAGGATGCAAAGAAAATTCTAGATAACCAGACACTTAATACTGACATGAGATGCGAATTACCCAGGAAGCGGAAGCCGTTAGTTATTCTATATGATATACCAGTCTCCATCGATACAGAGAAATTGAGAGATATTGTTTATGAGCAAAATTTTGAAGACAAAGTAGCCAGAACTGATTTCGTAGAAGGTTTCAAACCAAGATTTAAAACAGGTCCGAGAAATAAGGCTACCGTCCATCATGTAGTGGAAGTTAGTGGAAAAGTTAGAACTATGTTGTTGGAACAGAAAAAAATATTCATTGAATTTTCAGCTGTGACGGCTAAGGATTACATTACAGTACCGAACTGTGTAAGGTGCTGTGATTGGGGTCATGTCAGCAAGCACTGTCAGCAAGCTGACTCAACATGCGGCCACTGCGGTGCGACTGGACACAAGAAAGACCAATGCGAAAAGAAAAACATTGCTCCTGTATGCATCCCATGTGCGAAGAGAGGTAAAACGTGCAAAAAGAAAGGGAAGGAGTGTCTAACCTATCAGATGCTCCTTCAGCGTATGATCAGCCGAATAGATTATGGATAAGCCAGTTAAAACAGCAAAAGGGATTGAAAAAACCCTTATGTATGATAAACATGGGATAGTAATAACAAACAAGAGAAAAAATAAAAATCCGTCACGGAAGCGCAGGGATGCAGAACGAGCGGCAAACTTTAGAAGTAAAAAACAAGGCCGAGACTTAGCACCAAAAATGATAGACTCAGCAGTACAGACGGAAGAATTCGCAGAGACACAAAACACAACGAAAGATGCTACAGTTCAGACTGAAGAATACGTAGAGACGAAACACATAGCGAAAGACACTGCAGTTCAGACCGAAGAATACGCAAAAATACCAGACTGAAGGATACAATCACACAAACTGTTACCACCCCTCCTTACCCAGGAAGAAGGGCAGGACTTGGTTGGTGTAAAGGGCCTAACTTGGTCGATGCAAGCCCGACGGCAGCGCAATCTACACACCCTAAAATATCACTGCAAACAAAGTTTGAAAAAAGAGCTGCGGTAGATCCCACAAAAATATACATAGACCTTGAGAACACGGTAAAAATTAGCAGATTAGAACAAGAGCATGTGTTGGCAATGGCGCTTAGGCACCTCACTAGGATGCTGCACCCAGCAGGGAAAACAGTCACCTTTCCCCAACTTGAAGCAGTGGACAGAATACAACTCAAGGCCAGCAACTTACCCACGGATCCAGCCCAGTTGTTGACGCTAGTTAAAAAATTATTCAACAACAGAAATGAGATTTTTGACCCGGACCAAATATATAAACAATTTGTGATGACTCATGGAAGGATAGTTTTCGACGCGAAACTTCCATGGCCTCAGAGTAATGTTTACACTAAACACCCATAGATGAAAGGTACAATCAAAGTTGCACAAATTAATGCAAGACGGACAAATATGGTCCTGCATGAGCTAAGGAATCTTGCTGCGCAACATGACTGGGATGTTATCTGTGTGCAAGAGCCTTACTCTAAGGGCGGACAAATACCACACATGCCAGTATCCTCACAAACCATAGTAAGTGGACCTAAACCTATGGCAGGAATCATTGTACTAAACAAAGAACTAACTGTAACCAAAATATCGCAATACTGTGATGAGCACACAGCATGTGCAGAGATCGATACCGGGTGGTGTAGCGTTACTTTGGTATCGATGTACTGCCAATATAAGGACCCTATAGATGCTTATCTAAATAAAATAAGAAAAATTTGCACTGAGTTACAAGATCAAAGGATAATTATAACAGCAGATATAAATGCACACTCCCCGCTCTGGTACAGTGATACAACGGATGAACGAGGCTTAATGGTAGAGGAACTGTTAAATGAGTTATGCCTGGAAGTCAGGAACTGCCCTAATAATGCTCCAACGTTTAGTAATAGAGCCGGTGCAAAATCGAATATCGATGTAACGCTGACCAATCAGCTGGCAGGAAACCTAGCCAGAAACTGGAGGGTGGTTGAAAACGAAACTACAAGTGACCACAACTTGATTCTGTTTGATCTGGCCAAAGGTAGGTTGCAAATCAATGAAATTAACGACACAAGGAAAAAATATAACTTACGTAGGGCAGATTGGGCAAAACTAAGAGATGAATTCCGTCTACCAGTGGATCTATTGGAAGGTAATGATGTAGATGTCATAGCAAGAGGGATCACGCGTGAAATTCAGCGCGTAATGAAAATGGCCATTCCCCTCAAAAGACCAGCGAATACTACAGACATACCGTGGAGCGACCGACTGCAAAAACTACGATCGGAGATGAGGAAGGCGAGAAAAGAGTACCAACGGTGCATGATTGCTGCCGATAGGTGCTTGCTTCTCGATAGATACAGGGAAAGGAAGACTGCCTTTAAAGAGCTGCTAATAAAAACAAAGCAGCAGAGTTGGGAGGCTTATGTAAACGCTAATTTAAAGTCAGATCCCTGGGGCGTCCCCTACAAGATCGCAGCTAGCAAATTGAGACCACCGACTACACTATCAACCGTAAGAAGGGCAGACGGGACCATGACGGCCAATTGGAGCGCAACAGCTGAGGAACTGTTAAAAGTACTATTACCCGACGATGAGGCAGTAGGTGAAAGTTTAGAGCAAGAAAATCTCCGTAAAGGTCACAATGAAATTTATACCTCAGCTACTTTAGCGGATGATGTGACACCAGACGAAGTAATTAAAGCGATTAACGCCATGTCGCGGAAAAAGACACCTGGACCGGACGGAATCGCTGCTGAAGTGCTCCAGGCATTAGTGGTCCAGTTGACTTCACCACTCTGCATACTGTTTAATAAATGCCTTCAGCAAGGCAGGGTTCCAAATATCTGGAAGCAGAGTGAAGTGGTGATCCTAAAGAAGGGGAACGACAAGGATCCATTAAATCCTAAATCCTATCGGCCGATCTGTCTGCTAAATGTGCTTGGAAAAGTGCAGGAAAAAATTTTAGTATGGAAACTACAGGAACACAGGAAAAAGTATGGTATGAGTGTACATCAGTTTGGTTTCAGAGCGGGTAGGTCGACCGACGATGCCATAAATAAGGCCGTGCATCTAGTGAAAAGTAGTAATAGCAAGTATGTAATAGCTATCGCCGTCGACATTGCTGGAGCATTCGATAACTTATGGTGGCCGGCTCTTTTTAGCCGCCTGCGAGAAATAGGAATTCCTAGTAACCTCTATGGAACGTTACGCGACTACTGTAAAAACCGATTTGCCAAACTGAGATGTCCACGAGTGACTATAGAGAAAAAATTAACTAAAGGCTGTCCGCAAGGATCGGTGTGTGGACCAGTGTTCTGGGACGTAACATTCGAAATGGCCATAGAAAGCATGATTGGGCAAGAAGGACTCCTGGGGCTTGTTGCCTTCGCGGATGACCTTCTACTGCTGATACAAGGCGGAACAAGGGACGAAGTAGAGACTAGAAGCAGAATGGCATTAAGACATTTACAAAACTGGTGCTCCAAAGTGAAATTAACCCTTGCACCACACAAGACTCAATTCATGGTTCTCAGTGGCCGCCCCAAGCGAAATCCAATAATAAAAGTTAACGACGTCTCCATAAAAAGAGTTAGAACTTGTAAATACCTGGGAGTCACGCTAGACGAGCGACTAAATTTTACTGACCATATAACGGAGGTGTGCAGTCGTGCCAAAATAGTGATGAACAAACTGATCAGTATTGGGCAAAGAAGATTTCATCTTCCAACGTCCATAATAAGGAGGTATCACGACAGTATATTATCCTCGATTGTGGGATATGCTGCTAGCAGTTGGGCGCATAAGTTACGACAAGTTAAACCTCGCCAGGCACTAAGAAGCGTACAAAGAAGCATACTGATAAGATTAAGTGGTGCATATAGCACAACAGCGACCGACTCTCTGCTGGTTGCGTTGGGCGTTTGGCCACTTGACCTAGAAGTTAGAAAGAGAGGGGCACACTATTGGCTACGAACCGGTGACGCCGAAAAAGTAGAACAAATTTTAGGAAGACCGGTTACAGAAGCACGGGAGATAAAAACAGTCTTGATGGAAGAATGGCAACAACAGTGGTCGCGTAGTACGACTGGCAGGAGAACCTACAATATTTGGCCAACAATTCAAGAGAGATTAAACCTTCGTCACCTAGATCCGTCAACCGGACTTGTTCATTACATCACTGGACACGGGCCATATCCCAGCCTACTACATAAAAGAGGACTAAAAGACACAAGCTTGTGTGAGTGCGGGGAAGAGGGTACACCCGAACACATCGTCTGGGATTGCACACAAATGGCAGAAGCCAGAAACGAAGGATTTCATGAACTAAGAAACATGAAAACGGAAGACATACTAAAAAATGAGCAACTTTGGCGCAAACTAGACGAAGTGACGCAAAATATATCCAAACTGCAAAAGGAGAGATTCATGCAAAGTTTAGCGACAGCAAGAGGAAGGCCAAGTCAAGCCGACTATGACGTCACAGAGTAACACCCGAGAGCTGCCACAAGCGAATGCGTGTCTAAGCACTCAATCAGCGAATCATATATCGTGCTGAAAACGCAACCAGCTGGTCTGCGGAGAGGAGTGCTTAAACCATATTAAAGACTTTAAATGGACCGTTTCGCAGCAACACCACTGGAGATTCTACCTACAAACAAGAACTTGCTGAAGCAACACGTATAAAAGTATATAGTGTATGTATAAGTTCTTTACTAGTGCTCACATGAACTATAGTCCGATGCATAAAATGTGGTCTGACATTGCAATAACACAAATAATAGATAATAGTTGCAGTCTCGAGCCGCTTCTGAAGTAAAACATTGTTATCTCTTAAAATATGTAAAAATGTTAATAGTTAGTTAAGAGTAAAAGTTGTAAATTATGTAGCCAATAATCTTAAAATAGGAATTTGTTCAAATATTGAAAATAACAAATACCGGCAGTAGATGTTAAACTAATCTAGTTCACCTGTGAAACGAACAACCTACTAGCCGGATATTAAAGACTCCTTACTTCTGCAATTACATATATATCATTGAAAATTAGTTCTCACAACCAGTGTTGGAGGTGGCCAGTCTCCCGATGGGCGGCCTTCTCGGTCACTTTGGCTGCCAGAGAGACTGAGAACGTGCGCTATTCCGGGAGATTTGGAATTCGGATTACCGCACCGATACCAATGCTGGAAAATGCTTTCTTAGATGGTAGAGTAGTAGATAGTAGTAATAGTTTAGTAATAGTAGTAGTGGTAGACGTACGAAGTGACATAGTGAAATATTAAAAATTCTAACCATAAAGTGGACAGGAAACTGCAGACACCATACAAAACTAGAAAACTATAATAAATCAATTATGACAAAATGCAGCAAGTTTAGAAAGTTATAATATATGTTAACAGCGGAACAATCGTATGTATCGTGCCAACAAGAAAAGACTGTACAGATATTGCCAAAGCCATACATAACAAAAATTGAAATTATTCATTGTGAAATTATCTGTTGAAATATCAAATGTAAAACTGTTGTGTTAAATTAAGGCCTATTTTAGTTTCTAGATACTAGGCTGTAAAAATGTGTGCTAAATAAAAAAAAAAAAATAAAATTAAAATAAACAAAAAATGTCCAGGAGTGAACCAAGGATCTCAGGGTAGAGATCCAGCACAGACCATGCTATAAGAATTCTTAGTTGGCATTTCATTGTCTATGTATGTGACACGGATACTTGCCGTAATTCATCGGGTTGGAATTTGTCAAGTATTCGCTGACAGTAAACAATTCTTGCCGTCATGTTTCGATTGCAGCATTGTGTGCGTGCGGTGAGCCAAGTGGGACAGCGACACAGCGCTGACGGGGCGGATTACGACAGTCTGCAAGCAGCGACTGGAAGTGCAAAGACACTAAGTATTGCAACGCATGCACTACAATTTAGTACAAGGGAATAATAAGGGTATAACAAAGGTTATTAATTTTCGGGGATCCTATATATTAGTAAGAAAGGAGATTAGTATTAAGTTCGTTTTGGGTAGTTAAGTTTCTAGCATTTAAGTAAGTAAGAATTCATTTCATTGTAACCATGAAGTTGCTTAAGCAAGAATATTCTTTCCTTACAATATTTATGGGAGTTGTGCAGGTGCAGATGTTTGTAGTTACGCCCTTAACAAGCGGCGTCATTTTTTCTAAAGGAGCTAACGTGGTAGCAACCAGTTTCCATTGGACCATTCTTGCGCAATATGATTTTAGTGACTTACGGAATCATAGTGCGCAACTAGAAAACATTTTTGGGATTTTAGAGCAAACATTTGAAAAGAAACCCTTCCATTATGACGAAATCACGCATACAACTGCGGATAGTTTGCGGGTACTGTATCAAGTTTTGTGTCAAGAGTTTCGGGATTTAATCGATCTCCTCCCAAGAAGAGGGGGCGATCGACCAAAACGAGCTTTATTCAATTTGGGGGGTCCATATTACGTTATGCCCTTGGAACACTCACAGAAGATGATTTGGAACAATTGCAGAAACGAATAGACACATTAGAGCAATCTGATGATGATGTGCGCATGAGTCTGTCGAAACAGCTAATTTTAACAACGAATTTGGAAGTCGCAATTACTAATAATACTGCTTCTATAAGGATGCTTGCGGATGCATTTATTGCAAAAGCAAGTGAGCTACAGGTTACCATGAACCATAATCTTAAGGAAATCGAGGCGTTTTTTGCTAAGCGATTGTATAGCACGCAGATTTTGCAACAGTTGGTAATGGCAGTAACTAATACACGCACTGAATTAACGTGGTTAAGAATAGCTCTGATGCAAGCTGCAGCGGGTAAACTTAGCGATGTGCTTTTAGGCCCGAAAGCTTACTTGCAGTATCTGCAACTAATCCAGAAACAATTAGGCACCGAGTGGTTCATGTTGTTTCCTTGTACACTAGGTACTATCAGGTAGCAAAGGTTAATGAGGCATTGATGGGGCAAAATTTGAGGGTGGTAATAGACATACCTATAGGCTCTGCCGATTCTGTTTTGGATCGGTATGACATTCATACATTTCAGATTTTCTGGGAGCAGACTCGCCACCGTATTAGGTGGGCGACTCATGATATACTGTTAATTAGTAAGAACCAGCAATCCTACACTGTGTTAAATTATAACGACTTAGGCAGATGCAAAAGTTCCATCGTTACCATTTGTCCGATGATGACGTTACTGGACCGTGGTGTAACCAGTTGTGAGGCATCAATGTTTTTTTCTGATGACTTTTCGGAGCAATGTCGACGTGAAATTATAATGTTACATAGGCCGTATTTGGCACCATTGAAAAACAATTGGATTTTTGCTATGCCTAAGCCAACTAGTATAACCGTAACATGCTGGGAAGACCAGATGCAGACGCATGTCAGCAAAATAGAATTAAGAGGGGCTTGTATAATTGGTAATGCAACTCATTGTCAGTTTATAGGGCAGAACTTTATCATTCCTCCAATCCATAGATCTTCCAAGATGTATAACCTTGAATTTCCACAATACCACCTTCCAAAATTTAATAGAAGTATTTACCACAGCCATAAGCTTGTAGAAATAAATAAGACTAATCCAAACCTACTTAATACAGAGATTGAGAAACATCTGAGGCAGTCTCAAGACTCCATTAAATATAACCAGATATTAGCAGCAGTAGAGACGCAAATTCAAACACAAGGGAGACATAAGTTTCTTCTTCTTCTTCTTCCATCGTTGTGCCCAACTCAGGAGCGCGAGTGAACTTATTTAGCAGATGTGTTTTTTCTTCTGTTCCCAAAACCTCTTCATCCTTTCGCTGTGTTCTTTCCTTCGTTCTTCTGTCCAAGGGTTCCTTCTTCTGAGATACTGGCTATTGGCAAACTGGTGATTGTTGACCATGCTACTAAATCGGCATCTGTCCTGTATGATGTAGTCTGTTATTCCTATTTCCCGGAGATCCTTTTCAATTTCAATTAGCCAGTTGTTTTTAATTTTCATTGAAAGGGCTAGATTTAGAATTCATTTTGTTAGTCTGTTATTACTCATTCTGATAATATGGCCGTAGAATTTAATTCATCTTTTCCTGAATGTGTCTGAAATTTTTTCCGAATGCTGATACAGTTCGTTTGATTTCCTTTTCATCCAAATTCCTCCGGTACAAACAGGGCCAAAAATTTTTCTTAAAATTTTCTTTTCTTTGCTTTTCAATATCTTTAATCAATGATCTTCCTCCAATAATCAAGGTTTCTGATGCGTATAATGCCTCCGGTTTGATTACAGTGTTATAGTGTCTTAACTTGGCATTTCGGGATATTGAATTTTTGTTGTATCTGTTCCAGGTGATTCTGTAGGCTTTTTGTAATTTAGTTATTCTCTCCTTGTTTGCTTCACGATTTAATCCTGCAGGTTGAATAATTTCTCCTAGATATCTGAATTTAGCTACTTGAGAGATATTGCCAAATCGCGTTTTAAGGGTTGTCCATCTTGGTACTGTGAAGATCCTTCCATATATTGGGTTTTAGCATATGATATTTCGAGACCACATTTAGCTGCAGTTTCATGCAGTTTTTCAAGTGTGTAGACTGCCTCTTGCTTGTTGTTGGAGAGAATTGTCATATCATCTGCAAAGGCCAAACACCGCAAGTGAAGTTTATTTCTGAGAAGCCTGCCAATGATTATTCCTTTTACTTCATTCTCCCAGGTTTTTTATTACTTTGTCCAGAACAAGATTACATAAAAGAGGTGATAGTCCATCTCCTTGTCGAACTCCTGTGCCAAATTTTAAAAGGTTCCGACACCTCATCTAAGAACCTTACTTTTGAAATGGTATCCGTTAATGTCTGTTTGATTAATTCTCTGGTTTTTCTGTCTACTTTGTATTCTTCTAGCGTCTTAAAAAGTGTTTGTCTCTCAACAGAGTCATAAGCTTTTTTAAAGTCTACAAAGGTGATTACTGTTTGTCGGTTTTTACGGATTTGTAAGATGGTTTTGAGATTTAAAATTTGTTCTGCACATGACCTGCCTTTTCTAAATCCTGCCTGATACTCGCCAATAAGATGATCAATTTGTGTTTCAAGTCTCATGAGAAGTGCCTTGGATAGTATTTTGTAAGTAATTGGTAACAAGGAAATTCCTCTGTAGTTATTAATGTCAGTTTTATCCCCTTTTTTATAAAGTGGGTGAATTAGTGCACATTTCCAGTCTTCAGGGATTTTTTTCTTTGACCCAGATGTCTTTAATAATCATATGAATTTTTTGAGCAAGACTCATACCACCTATTTTCCACATTTCAGCAATTATGCCATCTTCCCCTGGGGCCTTGTTATTTTTAAGTCCTCGGATTATTTGTTGGATTTCTTCTAATAGTAGCACATAAAAGACAACATAAATTGAATACTAGAAGTAGTTACAGCGGAAGATTCTAAGGCCAAAGCGAAGATAATTCTAACGATTGATCCATCTTTGTATGTGCATGTAAAAGAAGCAAAAACAAAAGTGGACTTGTGGCAGAAGCTGAAGTCATTGTTCGACGATTCTTGTTTTGCAAGAAGAATTAATTTATTGAGAACACTGATATCAATACGTCTAGAAAATTGTGATTCGATGACAAGCTATGTGAACCAGGTAGTAGATAATGGTCAGAAATTACGTGGAACTGGTTTTGGTATTAGTGATGAGTGGATTGGTTCCTTATTGTTAGCAGGATTGCCGGAAAATTTTCTCCTATGATAATGGCAATTGAGCATTCAGGAATTCAAATCACAACGGACGCAATAAAAAGTAAGCTTCTAGATATGGAAGAAGATGTTACTAGTGCCAGTAGTGCTTTTAAGGTCAAAAGTTGGCAAGGTAAGCCGAAGTTTTCTCACCGAAATGTAGTGGGAAATCAAAATAAGAAGGACGTTGTCTGCTATAATTGCAAAAAATCAGGACATTTTAAAAGAGAGTATCCTAACTGTGACAGTAATACAAGACAAAGAAAAACTTCAAACGTTCTAAGTGCAGTGTTTATGAGTAGCTCTTTTAACAAAAGTGATTGGTATGTTGATTCAGGGGCTAGTGTGCATCTCACAGCAAATGAAGACTGGATAAGAAACAAAGTAAATAATGTTAAAGTCCATAAACTAATGGCTATGAATCAGACAAAAATTCCAGTGTTGTGCTCTGGAGAAGTTAATTTAACAACTGTAGTTGGAAAGGATGCTTTTGATATTACTGTGAAAAATGTTGTGTGTGCTCCAGAACTAACTACAAATTTGCTCTCTGTGAGTAATTTGATTGAACATGGAAATTCTGTTGAATTTAATAGGGATAATGCAACATTTATAAACAGGCATAATGAACTAGTTGCAACTGCAGATCTTACTGATGGTGTGTACAAGGTAAATAAGGTCATGGTACATATTCCCAAAGTTAAGAGAAAGAAATGGAATAAAAAGGGCTATAGACTTTATGATCCTGAAACAAATGATGTAGTGATAAGCCGAGATGTGACAATAATGGAAAATATTAATGATGCAGAAACTGAACTAAAGAATCATGAAGAAATCATCACTTCAGTGGAGGATGATGAAGAAAACAAGAAGTCTGATACTGCATTAAGAGAGGACTTACATGATGTCTCAAAAGAAGTAGTTACATCAGAGAAGGAAACTGATGATTATGAAAAATGTGGTACGCAAGAAGATGAAATAAAGAAAATTAGAAAATCACAAAGGCAGCCCAAACCAAATAGAAGATTTGATGATTATGATACTTGTTTTTTGGCTGGAACTTTGGATCAACTCGAGGACCCGACAACTGTGCAGGAGGCCTTTGATGGACCTGATGCAGAAAAATGGAAACAAGCCATGGAAGAAGAGATACAAGCTTTTGAAGACAACGATGCTTGGGAAGTGGTAATCTTCCAGAAGGTGCAAGTGCTGTGCAGTGTAAGTGGGTGTTCAAGAAAAAAGTCAACAGTGAAGGTAAAGTGCAACATTGTGCCAGGTTAGTAGCAAGAGGATTCACTCAGAAACCTGGAGTTGATTATGGTGAAACTTTTTCTCCTGTGGTAAGACATTCAACACTTAGACTTTTAATGGCTTTGTCTGTTGAACTAGATTTGAACATTTCCCATCTTGATGTTAAGACTGCTTTTTTAAATGGTATTCTTAAAGAGGATATTTTCCTGAAACAACCTGAAGGTTTAAATCTTTGTAGTGATAAAATAAAAGTTTTAAAGTTAAAAAAGGCTATGTATGGTTTAAAGCAATCATCCAGAGTGTGGAATCAAAGGGTAAATGATGTTTTAAGCTGTATAGGTTACAAAAAAAATCTGATTTGGAACCTTGTTTGTTCACAAAACATAAAGATGAAGGTTTAGTTACTATGGTAGTTGATGATGTTTTAATTTTTTCCAATGTCTCAAGTGAGACTGAATTTTTAAAAAATAGGTTGAGTTCAGAGTTTGAAGTGAAGGATTTAGGAATGGCTAAAATTGTTTGGGAATGGAAATCAAATATGATAAGCCTAATGAAGTGCTAGCTGTAAGTCAAGAGAATCTATATTGATCAATTATTGAAAAGGTTCAATATGACAGACTGTAAAACTGCAAAGACTCCTGTTGAAACTAAACTTGATTATCTAAGTGAAGAGGGAACTAAAACTGATGATGTGCCTTATCAGGTCCTAATAGGTAGTTTAATGTATTTATCAGTACTAACAAGACCTGATATCTCTTTCAGTGTAAGCTACTTAAGCCAGTTCAATACTTCTCATACTGAAAAACATTGGAAATGTGCTAAGCAAATTTTGAGATATCTGAAAGAGACTAAGAATTATGTTTTAAAGTTTAAGAAAGGAGGTTTAGAATTATGTAGTTATGTAGATGCAGATTGGGCAAACTGTCCCTTAGACAGGAAGTCATATACTGGTTTTATTTTTAAGTTGGGTGGCTCTGTAGTGTCTTGGCAGAGTGCTAAACAAAAGACTATTGCTCTGTCTAGCACAGAAGCAGAGTATATGGCTCTTTCTGAAGCTTGTCGATAGGCCATTTATTTAAAGAATTTGTTAGATGAACTCATAGGCTATAATAAGTGTATAACATTGTTTAATGACAGTCAGAGTGCCCTGAAATTGTCTGTTGACCCGTCAAATCACAAGAGGTCAAAGCACATTGATGTTTGACATCTATATATATAAAAATCAATGCCACTTTTCGTTGTAATTTTATAACTCAAGAACGGGATCACCTATCCAAACCAAATGTTTAGGCTTTGTTCGGGCTATTTAGTAGATGGTTTATGTGAAAATCGGTCAAGTCGTTGTTCATTTATCACATTTTTTGTAACAAATGAATTCATTAAATGGCGAATGAATTTGTTAATGGGGATTTTGCTGTCAAATTGAAACTTTTTTCAGTGTTGACAGGCAATCATGTTGTTATGTCATTCATGCGGTCATTTCAATTTGGACGTGCTTCGATTAAAAGCAAATTGTCAGCGATAGTTATTGCTTTGCGTTTATATTTTTAAACATATTGTTGAGTGCATTCATACAAACGGTGAGACTGGAATTGTTCAAATGTACTATGTAGTATATGTGTGCGTGTACCTTTCTCAGTTTTTAGCGAGCCGTCGGTGTTTCATATCGTTTACAGGCTTTATTTGAATTAAATTGTCAAACGCATTTACACAAACGGTAAGTTTTGAACTGTTGAATTGAATTACATGCATGTAAACATATTGTGTGCATACGGGTGTTTTATCCTTTTGTAACAGATGGAAACACGTCGATTTGAAAATGAATTATTTAATGACATTTTTTATATACATTGACTTACGCAGTCATATATTTCCATACACACATATATGCACATGTATAAATACTGATACACCACTATTAATGTAGGAATTTGTTTTTAATTTGATTTGATTCTTTTTTATATGAAGGAAAAATGGCACGAGCCAGGAGAGCAAATATAGGTCGGCGAACGCGTAATGCAAATGATGTGGCATTACTAAGACGATCACAGACTGCAGATGAACGCGCACAAGCTAATGCATCGCAGCGTGAACGTAATGCACGAAATAGATCTGTTGACCCTGTACCTGTACTGAATCTTGCACGGCGATCACGAATACGTCGTGCTGTTTTGGCTGAAATGATGCGTGCTGCTTTTAATTACAACAGTCAGATTGATTATAGTATGTACGGATACATTGGAATGATGGACGCAATATGTCCACATTGTGATGCGGCTAACTTTCCAGGTGAAACGCCCGGCATGTGTTGTGCTAATGGCAAAGTGAGATTGCCAGCATTAGAAACTCCACCCGAACCATTGTATTCATTTATTTTTGGGACATCTCAAACGTCGAAGCACTTTTTGAGTCATATTCAACAATACAATTCGGCATTTCAAATGACTTCTTTTGGTGCTACTAAAATTATTAGAGATAATTTTATGCCGACGTTTAAGGTAAATACTTCAACAGGATTGTCCCATGTTTATATCAATCTGAATCATAAAGTATTCGATAGTTTTAAAAATTCTGATCCAACATCTACCTAAAATTGCATACATGTTACAGATTCAGGGCCAGATTTATCATCAAGCTGGTTCGTTATTGCCATACCCCGACGCTGATCATCAATTTTTGCAAATTTATTTTATTGGTGATGAAAATCGTGAATTGGATCAACGTTGTGCAATTGTTTCGAATACAAGACGAGAAATTATTCGTGAGCTACAAAGGCTTTTCCATCAGCATAACGCATTAGTTCAATTGTTCAAAATTGCTCTCGATCGTATGCCATCTGATAATCACAAAATCGTAATAAGGGCTGATAGAACACCTTTTGGAGAGCATGCAAGGCGATTCAATGCACCGACAATTGATGAGGTTGCAATTGTAATTCTTGGTGATCAGTTTCAATCCCGTGATATTGTACTTCATCGCAGAAATGAGCAATTGCAACGTGTTTCGGAACTTCATCGTAGTTACGATGCATTACAATACCCAATATTGCATTGGAAAGGTGACAATGGCTACCATATCAACATACCAATGATTGACCCACGAACAGGTAAATAATTGACCTATTTTCAGTGTGTTGACATTTAATTTGTATAATTTTCTCAAGTCACATTTTTCACTTATTTTCAGGTCTACATGTACAGAAAAAAGTTAGTGCCATGAATTTTTATTCGTATCGATTGATGATTCGTCCACAAGAACAAAATTATATCTTGAGATGTGGTAAACTATATCATCAGTAGATCGTTGATATGTATGCTAAAATAGAAACTGAACGTCTTAATTTTATTTGTTTCAACCAAGCAAAATTAAGATCCGAAGAATATACTCCATTTGCAAGATGCGATAGCGAATGATGCTAATGTTAATGACATCGGACGTTTAAACTTTATTGCCATCTTCGTATATTGGTAGCCCACGGCATATGAACGAATAGGCAAAAGACGCAATGTCCTATGTACGAAAAATACGGTCGATCGATCTGTTCATTACGTTTACATGTAATCCGCAGTGGGATGACATCAAAAACAATTTATTTGAAGGACAGTCAACAACTGATAGTCATTACATTACAGCACGTGTTTTCGGCAAAAATTGAAAGCACTCATGGATTTAATTGTGAAATTATGTGTATTTGGAGAGGTGCGTTGCCATATGTACTCCATCGAATGGCAAAAAAGAGGATTGCCGCACGCACATATATTGATTTTGGCTGGTACATAAAATAACTCCGGATCAAATCGGCAACGTTATATCAGCTGAAATTCCTGATCAAACTGTTGATCCTGGAGTTATTTCACGTTGTCGTTAAAAACATGATACATGGTCCGTGCGGTGAACTAAATATGAATTCGCCA
Source organism: Vandiemenella viatica (assembly GCA_031002005.1). Taxonomy (NCBI): domain Eukaryota; kingdom Metazoa; phylum Arthropoda; class Insecta; order Orthoptera; family Morabidae; genus Vandiemenella; species Vandiemenella viatica. Next base: position 41,328 of record JARYHS010000066.1, on the reverse strand, counting down.
TGTATGATTGATGGAAAGTGTTCGAAACGATACCCAAGGCAATTGACTTCAGACACAATAACGGGCAATGACGGATATCCGTTGTATCGACGTAGATCACCTAATGATAATGGCAAAACGGCAACCATTAGAATGCGTAACCAGGACGTTGAAGTTGATAATCGTTGGGTGGTTCCGTATTGTCCATTATTATCGAAAATATTCAATGCTCATATAAATGTGGAGTATTGTAATTCAGTCAAATCCATTAAATATATTTGCAAGTATGTAAATAAAGGGAGGGATATGGCTGTTTTCGGTGTTGCTGGTGATAATAGAAATGATGAAATTACTCAGTATCAAATGGGGTGCTATATTAGTAGTAATGAGCTGTACTGGAGGATTATGTCGTTTCCAATGCACGAAAGACATTCTGTGGTTGTTCACTTGGCTGTGCATCTTGAGAATGGCCAAAGTGTTTATTTTAATGAAGCAAATGTATTGGAAAGAGCAGCACAACCACCAGCGACTACGTTGACCGCTTTTTTCAAATTATGCGAAACTGATACATTTGCGATAAATTTGTTATATTCTGAAGTGCCTCAGTATTACACATGGAATGTGTTTTCGAAAAAATTTCAAAGACGTAAACAAGGAACAGCAGTCGATGGGCATCCAGGCATTTTCCAAACAGATGCAATTTGGAGAATATATACAGTACATCCAAACAATGCTGAGTGTTTTTATTTGCGATTGTTATTAGTTAATGTCAATGGCCCAAAATCGTTTCAAGAATTGAGAACAGTCAACGGTCATTTGTGTCAAACATATCGTGAAGCATGTCACACTCTTGCATTTGTTAGAGGATGATGCGCATTGGTATTCAAGACTTCATGATGCATCTACTTCAGCTCATCCACAACAAATACGAATGCTATTTGCCATTATATTATCAACATGTATGCCATCAAATCCACTTGAATTATGGAACAAATATAAACATTATATGGCAGAAGATATTTTTAATTCGTATGCGTCATCATTCAAGAAATCCTGATTTGTTGATTACCTTGGAAATGTACAACGAAGCTTTGATAATATTGAAGATATGTGTCTAACGATTACACATAAAGCATTAGTACAATTGGGTCTGACCGCACCAAATCATGAGATGCATGATTTGTTTGATCGTAAATTGCAACGAGAGCAGGAATTCAATTTTAATGGTTAGCGTTTATTTGTACAATCGGATATAACCAAATTGAATATTCGGCAAAAAACATGTATATGACACAATCATGCAAGCCGTTTCCAATAATACAGGTGGATTATATTTCTTGGATGCACCTGGTGGTACAGGCAAAACGTTGGTTATATCATTGATTTTAGCGACTATTCGATCGGAACAGAAAATTGCATTGACACTTGCATCTTCGGGAATTGCTGCTACATTATTAGAAGGTGGTCGGACCACACACTCTGCATTAAAATTGCCATTGAATGTACAGGTGATTGAAACTCCAACTTGCAATATTTCGAGAAATTCTGCTATGGCAAAAGTTCTGCGATTAACGTCAATTATTTTATGGGATGAGTGTACAATGGCGAATAAAAAATCACTAGAAGCATTTAATCGAACAATGCAAGATTTACGTGGTAATCAACAGCTTTTTGGTTGTGCTCTGATATTACTGTCAGGGGATTTTCGTCAAACATTGCCTGTCATTCCTCGATCATCTCCTGCTGATGAAATAAATGCCTGTTTGAAGTCATCAATTCTTTGGAGATATGTACAAAAATTAACACTGAACATTAATACGCGTATTCACCTACAAAATGATCCAGCTGCCCATGAGTTTTCAAAACAATTGTTAGAAATTGGTGATGGCAAAATACAAATCGACAGTACCAACGGATTGATCGCTATACCGAACAATTTTTGTGCAATTGCGATTATTGATTGAATGTGTTTTTCCGAATATTCTTCAGAATTACAGAAATCATGATTGGTTGAGAGAACGAGCCATTTTAGCACCGAAGAACATTCATATCAATGCCATTAATTTTCAAATTCCAGCGAAACTGCCAGGTGTAGTCACGACACATAAATAAATTGACAGTGTTATGAATCAAGATGAGGCAATGAATTACCCAATTGAATTTGTAAATTCATTGGAACCGGCTGGTATCCCACCGCATTGCTTGAATCTGAAAGTTGGTTCTTTGATTATATTATTGCGAAATATTAATCCACCAAAACTGTGTAATGGCACCAGATTGGCAGTGAAAAAGTTATTGTCAAATTTGATTGAAGCTACGATCTTAACTGGTAAATCAAAAGGAGAAGTTTGTTTGATACCGCGTATCCCTATGATTCCAACTGACATGCCATTTGAGTTCAAACAATTACAATATCCTGTGCGTTTATCATTTGCGATGTCCATCAACAAGGCCCAAGGGCAAACACTTCACGTTTGTGGTGTGAATTTGGAGGAATCATGTTTTTCACATGGCCAACTTTATGTTGCCTGTTCCAGAGTCGGTACCCCCCAGTCGTTTGCTTATTCATGCTCAAAATGGAAAAACAAAAAATATTGTTTATCCAAATGTTTTGGATTAAGTTTTGAAATAGCTAGCAATTAATAAAATATTTTTTTGTTTAAATAAATGAATTTGATGTTCCAATTAATTTTTTTTTATTATTTCACTTTATACGTAGCGAAGCACGTACCGGGCCGCTAGTCATTTTATAAGAGAAGTTGTGTCAAATAAAATTGTAAAACCTCTCTATTTACAAACTGCTGATATGCCTGCAGATATCATGACTAAAGGATTGGGAAAAGAGAAACATTATGGCTTTCTGAAATGTCTAGGTTTAGATATTATTTAAGGAAATCATTCAAATGTTTTGAAGTGGGGTTGTTGAGTTGGTCAAAAATATATTGAATGATTTCGATATGTGTGTGTGTGCTATATCTTTGTTGTTGTAAAATCTTTGTACCGACATGCTGTAGCGTGTACTGTTTAGCAGTACAGTAGTTGTTTCCTGTACGTTGGGCTGTACAAATCAGCAATAAAAACTTAACAGAAGCCAGCTGCAAGTGGATCGTCTGCGAAGGCCAAAAAACCGTACTATCTAGCAGAAGCCATGCAGTTTACGGTTCCCTTCATCAAGGCCCTACATTACAACATTTCGGGGAATTTACCAACAGAACATCTGGAACTATTTTATGAAAGTCCAGTTGCAAGTGAAACAAATGGACCAGTTACCTCTCCCCAGTGTTTACAGCCTTCGTCACCACAATCTTGTTTACCACCTCAGATATCACCCGAACCCTACTTTTTACCATTGGAAGTTAGTAAGACCAGTCAAAAAGAAAAAAAGAAAAACAAAAGACCCCAAGATGACTGCGAGAAGTCTTTTCTGGAATATCTGCAGGCCAAAAAAAAAAAAAAAGATCCCAAACAGGAAGCTAATAAAATGTTTTTATTGAGTTTGCTTACTGACATCAACGAGATGAACAATATACACCTAAGAAGGTTTAAAAAGAAATTGTTGGACTTGATTGACGACTTTTGAAAATACGACGCCGCAACAGACTACAAACTATTACCATCAATTCGCACAAGAAATCGAGAGTGATGTCACAAATTAATTTAATATTATTATATCAATAAAATGTGTTAAAATAAAATGTCATGGTAATAAAACTTACCTGAATGTTATTAAAATCCTCTCTTCTGCACTGACACATTCTCGCATTGGAGTATTTTTCTTGGAAGAAGAAAGTATTTCCAATAATTGTAAATATGCTTTTTTCGACATTTAGCAATATTTTGCTGTAGTTTTTTGCAGCAACAAATGCTCTGCAATTAATATTTTTTTTTCCAATATAGGGATGAACCCAATACATCCGTTTCTTTAATATCCTTTTTCTTCTTTGAATATAATAACATAAAATCCTCATCTGAATCGGAAGACATCTTCGCCTAGCTCAAATCACACGAGTGACTGAAGTTCCAGAGATTTCAGTAGCTTCGTGTGCGAACATTGGTCAGTAACTAGTTAGTAATTACAGTTTGTCAACAGTTCCGTTTCTTAGCGTCGTGTGAGAAGGGTCTTAGTGGCGTCTCCACAGATATTACGTCGGAAAAAAATAACTATACGCTATTTATAAAGGTTAAAAAAAGCGGTTAGAAAAAAGAAGCAATAACTGAATAACGTATTACTGGAAAAAAGCTGTTTGCCCATCTCTAGAGTGGATTGTTTTGGCAGATTCTCACTGGTGCAATTAATGTCAAAGATATTTCAAAGTATGGGTTAATCTTGTTACAAGTTGGACTGCCGTCCCAATTAACCCCGTTTGACAGTATGTATAAAGACAAAAATTGAGGAAGTGGAAAGGGAAAAAGGAATTGGATTATTGCAAACCAAATGTCGACGGTATATTTCTGTTTATTTTAAAGAATATGTATGCAAAATTCCATCGAAATCGGATAAAATATGTGGGTTTTTATAAAAAATAATGGGTTAAAGGGAGTGATGGGGTGATTTTTAAATTTTTGTTTTAAATCCTTCTTCGTGCTGCTCACCACATTCTTAAAAAAATTTCAAGTTAATCGACTGTCTACTTTTCGAGTTTTGGGAGCGCAAATAAACAGAGGCTGAATTTTTATAAATAAAAATTACATATTGTTTCCGCCCTCACCCACCCACTTCCACCCCCCGCGGTCAAACTTCCTTACTAACAGCAAGACACCAAGAGCTATCTACCATCATAACCGCGAGTGGGTGATCATGGACAAAAGTGAGTCTTTACATACGCACACTTGCTTTATATACATACACTAGCAGAGTTCCCGGTTTTGCTCGGATTATCTGGGATTGATTTACCCATACACTATTTTTATTCACGCGATGAGAAACGTGTACCAAATTTCATTCAATTCGCTCCATCCATTTCCGGAATTAAGTCAAACCTAGATTCATACGCACCCTACCAAGACAGGAGTGGATTGAAGTTGATTTAACTGTACACTATTTTTATTCGTCTGTAGAGATTCATGCTTACAAAGCTTCATTGATTTCTTACCGTCCCCTTCCGGTACTGAACTAAAGGGTGATTTGGCAGCACCATTCTAAGAATGGGATGGTTTGGATGCTTCAATACAGACTGCCAGTTTTTATTCTAGTCCAGGTTACATTTCAACTTAATTACATCTGCTAATGTTGTTTCTTGAAAATCGAAACATGGACCGTACACGCATTAATACATACTACATACATAAAAATGTATCTGGAATGTGTTTGTTTACTTCCGGCATCACGCAGAAAATCCAGATTTCGAATGGCTTTTGAAAGATTGAAGTCAAATTAAAAATTTAATGTATTTCTTAAGACTTTATGACACATTTATTTTACAAATAATCTTGCAATCCCCGAAAACTGCTGAATCGATTTTGACAGAGTTTTCACAGCATCAAACATTAGATGTAGTAAATCGGGTTTGGTGGGGATGTGGGTGATAAGATTTGGATATTTTTAATTAACTAGCATTTGCCCGCTGCTTCGCGTGCGTGTGCGTTTGTATGTGTAAAACTTCTTTACCGATTTTATTCTGTTACCAAATATTAACGTTGAGAGGCATGAATTCTAAATTTATTCTAAAAACTTTCCTTTGTTTTAGTTTTTGCCTTAGGTTCGGTTATCAAATTGGTGTCCGAAGGTTTTTGTTTCATTAATATTTTAATGTTATACAATTTATGAAATAGTAGAAGAGGTATCTAAAAATTAAGTGTACTAATTTGTAGAGATTGTGGGGGAAAAAAATTGTTTAAAAAAAGGTTTTCTTTTTGTGATATAAGTAGGTGTAACAATGTTTAAGAGACATAAAATGTTACCTTTATCTTACTTTGTAGGTTGATCACTGTAATGCCTCTGTGTGCCATTTTTAAATACTGATACGGAGGACTGCACGATTTATTGTTATAATTAATTTAATTACAATGTAGCTAATGCTCCGGTGTCAATTTTCACAGTCATCTAATTACTCCTTTTTATTTTATTTTTTAACATTTTCTTTTATAATTGGCATATTAAATCCCTCCCCCATTTATTTTTCTGATTTACAAATTTTAATTTTAAATTCCTTAAGCATTTTTGGTATATTATTCATCACTTCCCAATCCCTGACACCCTTACCAACAAAAGAAAATTTTCCTGCCCCCTTATGCATGAAATCGAGTGCCAGCTTGTGCTCATGGTTGTGTTTCCCCTTACATGAACTCTTCCCAATTCTTCGTCCATTATCCCTCCAAGCCCCGTCACCAACATATGCCCTGTATATTCCCAGCACTCTCTTCGCCCTCCTACCTTCCTCCAGTGATTCCCAATTTAACTTTCCAAAATAGTTTTTCCCCTTTTGCTATTAGGATATTGGTTTTATTTTGACACTATGTTAGTACAATCAGTTATTTCTGCTATAAAGTCTAAATTTACTTGAATTAAAACTAATCTTGCGTGGTATAACATCTTAAGGATTATTTTTAATTTCCTTCGCTTTCAAATCACCGTATTACTAATGGCATTATTTCAGCCATATAAAAGTAATTCCAAAATGTCATGATTTAATCACGATAAATGGTATGTATTAATAATGCACATTTGACTAAAACTATGATTTTCGTACTGTAATAATATCGGAGGTTGTGGTTCGGTTGAAATACGGCTTGGACCATGATGACAGTCGATAAGCTTTGTTGAAACGTAAGAGACAATATGGATTTAGCTTTATAATTAATGCGATGTAGCATCAGGATATGAATTATTTTAAGTTCTCTTTGCTTTCAATAAAGCGATATTATTTATTTTAGGATTTTAGTAGCATATAAGTATCTCCAGCAGGCAAAAATTCGATAGAGAAACAGTGAATGTATTAATGGGCATGTGACAGAAGCCACGTTTGTCGTTAGGTTGAAATACATCCTGGACCAGAATGACAATTGACACGCTATGTAACAGCATAAGGCATAATGGATCTAGTTTTATAATTTACATAAGGTGTTAGTTGCCTAGTTAATTTTTAATTTCGTTGGTTGCATGTTGCTATCGTCATTAACTCAATAGCGCGTATGGAGATAAACATTAGGGTTATGAAGTTATTTTATACAAAGAACTGTTCATTTTACTGCATGTGGTTCGAACAGCAACCCAAATTTGTACGATATTTTTTAAGAATATGTGCACATGAGAGCCACCAAATATATATTAATTGAGTAAAGTCCATAGAAATAATGGGCAGTTCTGCAAAAGTTATTATGGAAAAACTACGTATTGTTACCTGTTCCTGTTTCTGACATCTTTCTTTGAGAGGAAAAAAACTGAATTTCGTAGCCATAATGATATTGATATGTAAGGAAAATGTATTGGCGTATTGTCACCTATTGTACAGCGTGAAGACATATTGTGCCAGAGACTAACTGTGTACCAGAGACAATACATGTCAACGACATTAGTAATCTAACGCATTTAGCATCGCAACTGACCTGTTACGATCTAATTAAATGGTGATTACGTTTGATTCACGTATTCCGTTTATTTTAGAGTTTTATCAGATTTTTGAGAAAGGAGTGAGTGTCTGAAAGTACATAATGATCCGTGGCCCACAATTTCCCATATATAAAGGTTTTAAATTGCTTGAACCTTCCCATGGTATATATAAGTAATTATCTATTTTAGCATATTTTGTTCTAAAAATTTGAAAACCCCGTCCAAATTGCTGTAATAGTTTTTGCACGGCTTCCGTTCAAATAAAGTGACACATGCAGCTTGCTTACAGATTTATAATTGTAAATAAAAGATATGATTCTTGAATTTATGATAATTTATGATAATTCTGTGGACAAGAATCTCAACAGCAGCAGGATTAGGGGGCGTCCATTAATGACGTGAGGTGTTATTTCGGAACCCCCCCCTATCGTGAGACTTTTTTAGCTCTCATACCTCCGAGGGCGGTAATAGCCCCTCTATCTCAAGAGTCGGTTTCCGCGTCGATTCTAGACCTTATCTCCCCCTAAAGTTGACATCTGCGCCGTTTGTCGACTTTTTTTTTCGTCGACGCCCCTCCACCTTGGTGAGATTCCGCCGGACCCCCCTCTCTCATTTCACCTCATGGAGTTAATGGACGCCTCCTTATAGTAAAACTGACTACTAAGATTTATTTAGTCTTCTGGCAATTACACCGCAAGGCATATTTACACTTACCATTATTACAAATTAATGCAAAATTTCAACGCAATGCCTAGACCTTACAATTATCCGATTAAATAAAGCAAAAAATGATTGAATTTGTTTCAGGAATATTCAATGGAATCAAGCAATGCAATTAACAAAGTATATATGAAATATAGTGACAACAAACATCAGCAACTTGTCATTGTGCACATAAACATTGAAAATTAGTCTCGGGCGTATTATAGAATTCGTAATAAACAAGGAACTTTCACGACACATAATGTTCAGCAAAATATGTCGACTAACCCAGAACTTTGCATGGTGGGAGCTGAGATCCTAATCTCGAGTTTGTTTACGAGTCTTTACTGTCCAAGAAACAGATGGACTTTGGCCGGCTGAAGTAACACATTACCATCTAGTAGACTGCGACGCGATGAGCGGCAACAGCGTGTCACTGCGTGGTATCGATCCCACGACCAGTCGGGTTCGGTCTTGCAGCGTTCGAGAAGCCGCGATTCAGCAAAGAGTCTCGGATCACGTCCCGATCCAGAAGTAAAGACAACTGTATTAGACCAGGTACCGGCCAAGGATGTGGGACTGCGTCACAGAACGTCCAAGTCCAGAATGTGCGACTCCCGCGAGGAAAACGATGACTCCCCCTTCTCGAAGTCGACGGAATATGCGGCACAGAAAGAAAGCAATGTGTTAAAGTAGTGGGGATTTGGGGGAGTGCTCTCAAAGCGCCCTAGCGGCGGATTCGGAACAACTATAATTGCTCTTGAGCGACCACCTTGCCCCACTAACCCAGGTGTGAACGAACAGCTGCCTACATCCACCTCACATTGACCAGCCTTTTATGGGACAATCAGATGTTCACACACAATGAAATTATATAGTTCAGCTGCCAAAGCAGGCTACAACAAGTAATATTCAGACGGCATTACAAAACATACGAGTAGGTCACTTCAGCGACCACGTGCTCCCACTAACCCCAGTTTCAGACGCCTCCTCCAACTCCCACCTATCAAACATTTTAACACCTACCCCTCCCTCTATTGCTCTTTTGTTAGGCCACTTGAGCGGACACCTGGCCCCACTAACTCCAGTTCCCCTCTATTGCTCTTTTGTTATGCAACTTGAGCGAACACCTGGCCCGACTAACGCCAGTTACTCCTCCCACTCTATTGCTCTTTTTAGGCTACTTGAGCGACCACATGTCCCACTAACCCCAGTTTCAGATTGCTTCGTCACCCTCCCACCTGTTAATGATTTTCACAACTCCCACTCTATTGCTCTTTTGCTAGGCCACTTGAGCGACCACCTGCTCCCACTAACTTCCAGTTTCAGCTGCCTCCTCACCTTTCCCAATATTAATAATTTTCACATCTCTCCTATTGCTCTACTGTTAGGCCACTTGAGCGACCACCTGGCCCCACTAAATCAACTTTCAGCTGCCTTCCCCAACCTACTTGAGTGCCCAGATGTGAAACAACAGCTGCCTCCATCCACCCCACATTGACCAGCCTTTTGTGGGGCACGCAGATGTTCACACACAATGACATTATACAGTTCAGCTGCCAATGCAGGCTACAACACGTAATATTCAGTCGGCATAACAAAGCATACGAGCATTGGTATTCTCGACTAGTCACCCTAAAGCTCAGACTCGTGTTTCCCCGTTTTAACCACGAATATACCGTTTCATATTTTTGGAAAAGACTTACACAACACATCGTAATATTCATTGCTGTACTGTTTTTTCATTATTTATTTCCAGCGTGTGTTATGAGACTAATTTCAGTGTATGCCCATCCAATTGACTAATCACTATCCCATAATGACCTGTGCATTTATGCAAATGAGGCTAGGTAACCTCAGTTTGACCGGCCTTAGGAGACGACATTTTTTTTTTTACAAAACTAAGAAACCATTCCTGCATTCGCCTGGAGTGGTTTGGTGAAACTTTTGAAAACCTAAATCTGGATGGCCGGACGAAGATTCGAACCTGCGTTCTCACGAATGCCATACTCAGATTTTTCTGTGTGGTGAAAATATACACAACACATCGTAATATTAATTTCTGTATTGTTTTTTCATTATTTATTTCCCGCTGCAGTTATGTGCGTACAAGTGTATGAGACGATTTCAGTGTATGCCCCATGCAATTGATGAATCACTATCAAATAGTAGTATCTTCCCTTACTCCATACGCACTTGGGGGAAAATAGGCACCAAGCTAACCCTGTTTCGACTGGCCGGAGCCTATCTATTTTTTTGACGTGTTTGTTTTTTAAAGTTTGACTCATGTTTCTGCGTGGGACTCGGTGCTTCGTGAAACTGAAAAGTATAAGTTTTTTAGTGAATTTATACAACGCATATGAGTACAGTGCTCAACGAACTTCTCAGAAAACTCACACACTATCAATGACTTTTTCAGTAATACCATAGGAGAATAAATCCTATGGAGATTCTGCATCAAGAATATCATGAAAATTTTAAGTCGAAAAACATTATTTTTTAAGCTTGCGCTCTTTTTATCTGTTGTCAGCGAATAATCACATGTTTGATTTCCCATGGTTTCCTGAAATCACTCCAGCCGAAATTGTTATCTACCGCCCAACACTGACCTCGACGTCGATGAGCAGTAAAGTGAAAAAAGTTAAGGATGTATACTAATCCCAGTATTGGTGATAGTATGGGCAGTTCCTAAACAAAGCTGAATGAAATCACCGCTTTAATATTCAAAATATCAAGAATGTTACAGTCTTTAGCAATAGCTTTGAAAAGCCATCCTTTCATGCTTCAAACATCATGCGAATTTCAATTGATAACTCAAACATTTGTGTATGCACGCAACATCGAGTTACCTATTTTATCACTCCCCTCACATACATTTTTCCATCCAACATGATAGAGTGAGGTAGGGAGAGGGAGAAAAGTAAATAGTCTTTTCAGAGAATATATTAAATCACATCTCTTAAAAAAGTCGATATGCTTCTGCTGTAGGTGACAAATAATACTTAGTCTAAATATGAATAGAAATTTTTATACTGTGTTAGGCCACAACAAGTTGTCGTATGCCATTCTCATGATGTCTTCGAGACATGGAAATCCAAGAGTACTTGCCGTGGTGGCTTGGGCCCCATCAATAAACGGCGGCTGCGTAGCGCAATTAAAAACTCGTTGTATCCGGAAAACCGGCGCGCAAAATACCGGTCTGCTTCTTCCGCATTGGGGCCCAAGCCACCTCGGCAAGTACTCTTGGATTTCCATGTCTCAAGGACATCATGAGAACGGCATACGACAACTTGTTGTCGTGGCTTAACAAATTATAACAACCCCACAGTACACTTAAGGTGAGCTGAACTAAGCCAACCTGAACTTACTCTACCCTACTATAACAAGCAATTTAACATCCTGAATTAACCTGACTTTAACAGAAGTTTCGCCTACCTACTGATAGTTGTAGTTGCTATGATGATGACGTCTTCGCACCGCCTAGCCCCATAGTAGCTACGCCCCTGGTTACTTAGGTTAGATTTCTGTGGTGATACAAAGAAAAATCAGGGTGGAAGTATGACTGATGTAGTTGAGGCTCTTGGGGAGAAATTAAATTCCTAATCAGATTTAGGAGGTGAGAATCATATGGTCTTTATCGCTGGTGTTTAAATTTACCAGGTGTAAACTGGGTAGGAAATAAGATTAATAACACAAAGGGATTAAGGGAAGGAGGGGTTACACAAGTCATAAAGCAGAACACTACTGGACAAAACATGTTGGATATCTTCCTAATAAAGCCGAATGATAACCTGGTGTAGTATCAAGTAACTGAAGGAATAAGTGACCACAAAGCAGTTCTGATGGATATTAGTGGATTCAGTAAAACAGAAGCAAAAATTTAAGGAGGCAATAGATACAATTATAAAAAGTAACAGATTTTTAAATTGAAGTGATATTTCAGGGAAAGTTTCAACAGAAGAAGGATGGCACAAGGACAGTAGAGTCAAGGTGGAAAGAGTTCAAGGAAATAATAAGAAAGGGGGAACAAATATTTATTGCAAAACAGAAAATGAAGAGAAATACGGAACTTATATTCTATAATAGGAAAGGAGGTTAAAGATGTCGGTAAGAAGAAACATGGCAGAGTTAAGACACAGCAGGGTAGTAGGGAATATTTGAAACAACTAAACAAGGAATTGATAATAGCAAAAAAGCTGGCTAAAGATGGGTTTATGAAGAGTATTGTCATAGTAGGGGGACTTAAGCTACTGTATCTAGAAATTACCATGGCTATGTTAGAAAACTGAGAGGAAGGGAGGATATTAAGACTATTACGGATAAGGATGGAGAAGGACTGAGAATTTGAAAAAGACAGAGATTTTAAGAAACTTGTTTAGTGATACCATTAGAGACAATGAATTAGAAACAGGAGGGTTTAAAAATGAGAACGAACCTAACAACTCGGGTAGAAGTGAACAGACTAAAAAATTTGAAATTCCTCCTGAGGATATCATGAAGGAACTAAGAAAGCTGGAAAAACATAAAGGGCTGATGTAGATTATATTACTACAGATATCTTAAAGATAGCCGGATGTGACATTGTACCTTGCCATGGAATATTATTTGAGTCAGGATAATTGCTGCTTACCAGAGGACTGGAAAAAAGTGATAGTAGTACCAGTACATAACTGTGGGGTTAGAAACAGAGTTGAAAATTACAGGTCAATCAGTTTGACATCAGTGGTAGGAAAATTAATGGAGAGATTGATATGCAACCACTTCAGAAAAATATGTGAGGAGTGTAAGTGGTTTTCAAGTAGGCAACATGGCTTGAGGCAAGTATATTCTTGCAAATCTCAGTTAATATGATATATGTAATCTATTTTGGATGAAATGGACAAGGGAGGCCAGATTGATAGTGTTGCACTAGACCTTTCAAAGGCCTTTGACAGAGCGAGCTTTTAAAATGGTGGTAAACAAGGAAAAAACTATTGGAGTAGGTGTGAAAGTAATCTGCTAGATAGAAGAATTTTTAAAATGTAGAAAGCAAAAAGTTAGGGTAGGAAATGCAGTATCAAAAGAAGTGAAAGTAATGACGGGAGTGCCACGGGGTAGCATATTAGGACCATTGATGTTCATTATTCTAATGAATGATGGTGTTGATGGTTTATTATCAGAAATTAGATTGTTTGCAGATGATATAATGCCATACAAAGGGATCAAAGCAGTAAAGGACTGTGAACAGCTGCAGGGTGATCTAGACAGGAAATCTTGCTGGGTTGGTAAACATGGGATGAGGATAAATGTAAAGAAGGGTCAGCTTATTAGAAGAGGTTTTTTTTATGATTATAAGGTGGGGAAAGAATTCCTTGATGAACGCTTGATATGTAAACATCTTCACATAAAATTTGATAACAACCTCAACTGGGCCGCACACACTCGAGAGGTAGTAGCAGTAGGAAAAGGTTTCAAAATTCTTCACTTGTTGGAGAAAGACATGAAGGGATGTATGAGAGAAGTGAAGGAATTGGGTTACAAAATTTTGGTCAGATTATTGCTTGAATATGGTGGTGTATGTAGTGCACGACCCACATTTTAGTTATCAAATACAGCCATTGGAGTGGTGCAAACAAGGGCTGCTAGATTTGTCTCTGGAAACTACCATAGATCACAATCAGTAATTGAGGCGGTGGAACTACTACTAACAGACAGTAATTATCCACAAGGATACAGTGGGAAGTGTGTGGGAACATGGTTAGCAGTTCAAGCCTTGTTTAAACATTGGTTTATTACAATTATTAATGATAATGCTGAAACTTACAGAAAATGTTACAACTATAATATCAAATACCACCAATCCTGGTCTTGCAAACGAAGATATGAATAATCTTGCAATGAACTCTTCACAGGTTTGCTGCCGGATAGCGTTTGTAAACGACGAGCTTTCGGCGACCAATTCCGTCGCCATCTTCGGGTCTGATGTTAGCGCTGCGGCGACCAGAGCTACAGTGGCAAGCCTGGCCCCGCAGTGGCCTTATATAGGCTAGCTCCCCTCCTCTTCCTCCCCGCCGCCGCGCTCCGAGGTCCACGTCGCCACCGGCTCCATATTGCGCCCGCAACGCTGGGTGGCCTCTACCGACTTTCTGTTGCAAGGACGTTGTCTTAGCAAAGACCAGGCTGGCTTCCAGGCATCGCTAAGCCATATCCCCGAGTCTCTATTAAATAGGTCATTGTTCAGCCGTATTTCAATGGCTTCCCTAATGACCGAGTCTAACATCAGACCCGAAGATGGCGACGGAGCTGGTCGCCGAAAGCTCGTCGTTTACAAACGCTATCCGGCAGCAAACCTGTGAAGAGTTCATTGCATCCCTAACATCAGACCCGAAGATGGCGACGGAGTTGGGCGCCGAAAGCTCGTCGTTTACAAACGCTATCCGGCAGCAAACCTGTGAAGAGTTCATTGCATCGACACGCCGGGAAAGTCTTCGTTCGCACATGAATAATCTTGTTAAATGATATAATATTATGGACCAAACCTTGGTCTTGCAAACGAAGATATGAATAATCTTGTTATCACAAAATGATATAATATTATTGACCAAACCTTGGTCTTGCAACTTATACCTTGAATAACCCTTATAATTACAAACAATCCAACTTATACCAAATTATAGAAAATAACCAGACTGGCTCTTAATAATCTACTAGCCAAATACAATTTTATATTTGAGCCAGACCGCAAACAACGAGGTAGAAAGCGACACACTGGTAATTGACAGAGAAAATGACTAATATAATGTCAAATAACACCGGCCTCGATCTTGTAGATTAACGTATGAATAATCCTGTAATCACCGACAATTCCACGTAGATCAATTACAGAAATAACAAGACCGACTCGTTCTCATCTACCAGCATCTAACACTCTGCCAGTAGGACCAAACACAATTTATGGCTGAGGCAGACAGCTAACGACGAGGCGTAAGGCGACACTTGTGGTTGCAGTTGACGAGAAGGCAGGTTTCAGCTCGAAAGGTACCACCCGGGTCGATCGCCACGTGTTCCCGAAGCTTCGGCACAGCATCTCGGTGAAGAGTGTATCGGAGAAATTCCCTCTCTGCAGGTGGTCGAAGCACGGTCGCGAGGGACCCACCAATTCACCAGAAGTATAATCCACGGGCGGCCCGGTCAAACCATCAAGCTGAGTCACGGCCACTGCGAGAAATACCAGGCATAACCAATCGACTGTTGACTGCCTCACTGACTGCTTCCTCCTTAGTCCCGCAACGCTATCACTCCGGGAAACATTAGCGGAATGCCGATCGCGTGCCTCCAACTCCACGGCCACTCAGAGCCGACCGACTGACTGCCTCCCTGGCCGCCCGGTCCAACCCGGACCCCGCCGCCCCACCGGGCCTCCAGCGTCACGGCGACACAGGGAAGCACTCTGCTTCCGACTGACTGACTGGCTGGCAGACTGACCAAAACTAACTGCCCGCTCGGTTCCGTGTCCCCAGATATATACCCGGTATCGCCAGCGCTCTCTAGCGGGGAAACACCAAAGAGGAAACAATCGCGAGCGGAAGAGAATAGAAGGCAAAGATACAACAAGAGCCGAGCACGGCTCAGTAATTGATATGATAAAAGAGCGGGAATAAATTTGGAAGACAGGAGAAGGGTGCAGAGAGCCATGGGAGTGTACAAGGTGTACATTGGTGAAGAAGTGTGGAAAGATATTGTTGTAAGAATTAAAAGTAATGCATGGAAGGGAAGGGGTGACCATGACCACAAGCTGACACTCGATTTCAGGCACAATGGTGTGGAAAGATTTTCTTTCATTGGTAAGGGTGTCAGGTATTGGAATAAGTTACCAAGAGAATTGATGAATAACTTACCAAAAACAGTGAAACAATTTAAAGTGGAAATTTGTAGAGGGCAAAAGTAGGTGGGGAAAGGGGGAAAAATAGGTTTGTAGGGAAATTGCCACCAGAGCGTGTGTTCCATCGCAATTAAATTGAATTACAATATAACTTAATAGTTCCATCTTTTATTTTTAAAAGCATTGTTAGTATATATAAACTTAAGTCACCAGCATAATTTAATACAAAATTTACATTAATTTAATGACATTATTGTTGGTATTAGGTGTTATTAAATTCAATTTTAAGCAATTAAAATAAAGTAGGATAGGGAAACTAAACAATTCACTTACCACAGGTGAAGGCAAACAACTGTCACCTACCACTTGACTCTCGAAAAGATGCCCTACGTCACTTTCAACCCATAAAAACAACTTCATTCTCTCCCCCCCGCCCCCCCCCCCCCCCCCCCCCCCCACCCTTGGGTATCGGCTTTGGTAGATCATAACACACCAGCTCCTGTGCAGAGGCGTCCAGAGTGTAATTATGAGAGTGGAAGATGACATGCATCCTACCCGTATTACAACCAAACTTGTCATATCTGGAGCATTTGCAGTTCCGGAGGAATATTGTGTTGTTATCTTTTTTTTTATGTTTAACTATATGTGGTAAGTGTATTTTTGTTTGTGAAATGTGTAGTTTATGAGGAGAGAGTGGGAAATGTCCCTGTACTCACCTCATTGATTTGGGAAACTGCCTAAAAACCCAATTAGCACAGCCGGTAGATGGGGACCAGGACTCGATCCTGGTCTTGTTATACTTCCTCGATCCAGTGTAATGATGCATGCCTTAGCACAGCGGTTCCCATTTTATTTTGGCCATGGAACCCTAACTGATCATACATTTTTTGACGGATACCCATTTTTATAAGTGTAAGCTGAAAACCAGTCTGGAATCGATAAGTCGTCACAAACGGAAGCAGAACCATGATAGCCTTCTCACGGCACGGTTATGACTCTTTTCAACAAGCATTTTATTTAATTCTTGGATGGAACATGGAACCCTTGTAACCCTTCCACGGAACCACAGGGTCGCGGATAAGGAATGCAATCCCGCAGTGTTTTCAATCCCGCGGGATTTGCGCCAATCCCGCGGGATCCGTGCGGGATTGGTACAAACAGTTTTTTAACGCATAAATTTAAAACATAGTTACTTAAAACATTAATAAATTAAGTTATAATTAAATTAATAAATAATTTTTAATGTTAAATGATAAAAATTAACAGTTAACAATTTTTTGATTGTCAAAATTACATTCAAACTTTTTAGCGTGTCTTAAGTGGATTTCGAGGTTTTACATTTTTGTTTTTTAATCAAACCAATTTTTAAATAAATAATAAAAATGGAAAATATTGAGTCTTAGGTCATATTATGTGCCTTACAATTCATCACATAAGTTTAAAATCATGGTTTGCTAAATGGCCAAGTTACCAGAGTTTTTTTTAAAAAAAATCTAAATAAACGTTCCATAACACCAAGAAAAGCATTCCATTTCACAAAGTGAAGTGAATATACTCTGTAAAGTGTAGACTTGGCTCAGAACAAGATCTCATAACTTTTTGCCACTGCACAAGCACGAGACTTGGCCTTTTTTGCGTCATTCATTATTATATCTCCTGATTCCTTGATTGATATTACAGTTAATTCAATGTTATTAAAAGAAACTACTCACCAACACGTAAACTGTCAAGTATTTCAGATTTACTTATGTGGCGTAACGACGTTTTTAGAGTGGAAATTATTATTTTTTAGTAAGAAGGAGACTTTCTCGGCGAATGATTGCAGTGAAGTCCTCATAGGTTGTATCTCCGGATTTCATTGCAAACACACGAAATTACACACGTGTGGAAGACGGCGGTGCCAGCCGTCGAAGTATGGTGTTCCTACAACACAATTCGTCGATACACCCGTGAATATTTCATTAGATCTTATTTTACCTTTAGTCTAAATAATAACAAGGAGAAGCGAGATTAATCGATAGCCTGAGTGGCACATGTAAGCAGGTGGCTTTCGTCAAAGAAACGCATCGAGGCAGCGGCCAAAACAACAATAAGTCAAAGGATATACAATTTCATTTTGATAACTGTTAAATAAATAGGTACGCGATCGTTAAAATTACAATAACATTACTTTCATATCAACAAATACTCAAATTTTCAGCCACATATTAGGAAATTGTCACAATTACTTTATTTGCAAATACAGAAAATGGGAGTAATGAAACCGTGAATAATAAAATATTTGTTTAAAAAACATAAAAAACCATTTTCAAAAAAGGGCACTAAAAATTTTAAAATAACTGTATACCATGCTTAGAAGAAATTAAATTTAAATGGACAATATTTTACATTACTGTTATTGAAATTTTTACATTAATTAGTTATTTTTGGAGTCGGTGCCAGCTGTCAGATCGCGCTGATCGAATTATTGAATTATTTGGTGTTCGAGGCGAACCGAGAATACGAACAAAAATTCCAAATATTTTACAGCATGTCGTGAGGAAGATAGTTTTATTGTGGGAAACAGCTTAGGGAAACAAATTAACGATATGTTATCTGTGGCTCGGCCTCGTTGGTTATCCAGGCATATCTCTGGCGCTACAGTGTCAGTTGGTAGGCTGCATCATGCGGTAAATACTTCATAGTTAGTGTATCAGTGTATCATCTATATGTTTCAGTTTTGTTGAAAAATGATTCTAGCATTAATTGTAGGTAAGTAGTAACATGATTTTTATGCATTATTGTTATTTATTATTGTTTTTATCTTTTTGTTTTTGAAGCTTTGGCTGGCACCGACTCCAAAAATAACTAATAATGTAAAAATTTCAATAACAGTAATGTAAAATATTGTCCATTTAAATTTAATTTCTTCTAAGCAAGGTATAAAGTTATTTTAAAAATGTTCTAGTGCCCTTTTTTGAAGGCGTTTTTTATGTTTTTTAAACAGATATTTTATTTTTAAATTTTTAGTGGTATTACAGTTAATTTGTATTTAAATATGCCGCAGCAGTTCTCATTTTGCGAACTTCTGGTAGCTCTGTGGTTAAAGCGAATACTAAAAAAAATTGTTGTTACAACAACTTTCAGAATGGGGTGAATTGGATGCTGTGTTAAGGAATGTCAGTTTACATTTTGCTCCAGGCTGTGTTTCGATCTAATCATAACATATGTTTAAGCTGCTGCTCGATAATCGAAACATGTAACATCTGGACTAGGGATTGCAATCCAGCAAAGCGGGATCCCGCATCATTAGACAGTCTGGTGGATCCCGCACAAAATTAAGCGGATCCGCAATCCGCAAAATCCAGCGGAAACGCGTGTCAGTCTGCGTGACTCGCTGTCCCACTCGGTCTCTGTAGGATGTATTGTACTGTTTGCCTGTACCCATCCAGTTGGCATTTGCCTCGTGTGAACAAACGTTTGTTTTTGTCAACCTTGGTCATTCGTAAGTAAATAAATACACTTTTACGTATTCATCAAAACTTATGTTTGTTTCGAGTACACATTTCTGTAATTTGAGTTATGGTGCGTATTTAGTATGATTTTCTAACCATATAATTATTTTTTATGTGTCGCACACGTTACCTGAACTGCACGATTACAGCTTTTTATTCACGGTTTCATTATTCCCATTTTCTGTATTTGCAGATAAAGTAATTGTGACAATTTCCTAACTTGCAGCTGAAAATTTGATTACTCGTTGATATGAAACTAATGTTGTCGTAATTTTAACGATCACGTACCAATTTATTTAACAGCTATCAAAAGGAAATTGTATATCCTTTGACTTATTGTTTTGGCCGCCGCCTCAATGCGTTTCTTTGACGAAAGCCACCTGCTTACATGTGCCGCTCAGGCTTTCGATTAATCCCCCTTGTTATTATTTCGACTAAAGATAAAAAAAGTTATAATGAAATTTTCACGGGTGTATCGACGAATTGACAGTTTACGTGTTGGTGAGTAGTTTCTTTTAATAACATTGAATCAACTGTAATATCAATCAAGGAATCAGGAGATATAATAACGAATCACGCAAAAAAAGGCCAAGTCTCGTGCTTGTGCAGTGACAAAAAGTTATGAGATCTTGTTCTGAGCCAAGTCTACACTTTACAGAGTATATTCACTTCACTTTGTGAAATGGAATGCTTTCTCTCAGTGTTATGGAACGTATATACAGATTTTTTAAAAAAAGACTCTGGTAACTTTGCCACTAAGCAAACCATATTTTTAAACTTATGTGATGTATTGTAAGGCACATAATATGACCTAAAACTCAATATTTTCAATTTTTATTATTTATTTAAAATTGGTTTGATTAAAAATAAAAAATGTAAAAACTCGAAATACACTTAAGACACCCTAAAAAGTTTTAATGTCATTTTGCCAATCAAAATATTGTTAACTGTTAATTTTTTCATTTAAAATTAAAAATTATTTATTAATTTAATTATTATTTAATTTATTAACGTTTTAAATAACTATGTTTTAAGTATAAGCGTTAAAAACTGTTTGTACCAATCACGCACGGATCCCGCGGGATTGGCGTAAATCCCGCGCGGATCCCGCGGGATTGAAAACACTGCGGGATTGCAATCCTTAATCTGGACATTAATACATACCACATACCCAAATCTGTCTCTGGAATATATCTGTTCGTTCCGGCATCACACAGAAAATATACATATTTAATTGGTTTTCACAACGTAAAAGCTCGGGGTACAAGTTGAAATCTGAAGTACATGTTGAGACATTAGAACATTTTATATATATTCTGCAATGACTTAAA
Source organism: Vandiemenella viatica (assembly GCA_031002005.1). Lineage (NCBI taxonomy): Eukaryota > Metazoa > Arthropoda > Insecta > Orthoptera > Morabidae > Vandiemenella > Vandiemenella viatica. The sequence continues at coordinate 20,412 of JARYHS010000066.1, read as the reverse complement.
ATTAGCTTAGTTGATTTTGATGGCGCTTAAAACTGTGGATTTTGTAAAGAACATTGGAAATTATAAACGATGGGGGTAAAGGAGAAGAGGGATTGGGCTTATGTATACCAAATATTGACTGTCTTTTCTGATTGATTTAAAGTATACGTTTTTAAGTTTCTATTTATATCATATAAAAATTTTAGGTTTGTATAAAAAATAGTTAAGGGTTGTGGAGGTGAAGAGTAGTTTGGTTTTTGCTAAGGTAGTGAGGACAGTATTTTTTTCTTGGTTTTAAAGTATACATGTGCAAAGTTCCATCGAAACCAAATAAAAAATTTAGCTTTGTGTAAAGAACATTTACAAAAATTAAATGGGGTAAGGGAGTGAGCGGTTGGGTTTTGTAAACAGAGTGTTTCTCTTTGTTCTTAAGTATACATTTGCAGTGTTCCATCGAAATCTGATGAAAACGGTAGGTATCTATAAAGAACATTGGAAATTAGGAGAGATGGGCGTAGAAGGGAAGAGGGGTTGGGCTTCTGCAACCTAATTTAAACACAATTGTTATGTATTTTTTAAAGTATACGTGTTCAAATTTTCATTAGAATCAGATAGAAACTGTGTTTTGTGCAGATTAAAGGGGTGGAAAGGGGGAGAGAGGTTTGGCTTCTGTAAAACAAATGCAGCTACTATTTTTCTGTTTGTTTTGAAGTATACATGTGCATACTTCCTTCAAAATCATATAGAAACGGTAACTTTATATAATAAACATTGACAGTAATTAAAGGGGTGGAAAGGGGAATATTGTGTTTTTGTCAAAGTAATGTGAGTAGTATGTTTCTTTTTCTATTTGGTTTAAAGGATACACATGCGAAGTTCCACCGAAATCGGATTAAAATGTGGTTTTGTACAAACATTAAGGGATGTAAAAGGGGAGATAGGGTAGTTTTTTTTGCCAGAAATCTTCTCCATAAAAAAATACTTATATGTGCCAACTTTCATACAGATCGGTCAAATGGTGTCAACTGTAGCTTTTCAAAAAGAAAATTGACAAAAGTCAAGGGGCGGAAACGGGGAAAAGGGTTCAGTTTTTGCAAACCAAAACCTGACATTATTTTTGTCTTTGTTTTACAGTAAAAGTTTGCTAAGTTCTATCTAAACTGGATAAAAAGTTTGGGTTTGTATAAAAATTAAACGGTTTAATGGGGAGTGGGGGAGGTTTTTTTATTTTTTGGTCAGAAACCTTCCTCGTGAAAAAATACATATAAGCGCCAACTTTCATGGTAATAGATCAAACGGTGGCGACTGTAGCTTTTTATAAAAAAGAAACATTGACAAAAGTTACGGGTTGGTAGGAGGGAGAGGGGTTGAGCTTTGCCAGACCAATTGTTGACAAGATTGTTCTGTTAGTTTGAAAGTACACATTGGCAAAGTTCAATCAAAATCATATATGAAATATACGTTTCTATAAAATTAAGGGGTGTAAAGGGGGAGATGGGGTGGATTTTTTTATTTTTTGGTCAGAAACCTAGTCCATGAAATATTACATGTATATGACAACTTTAAATCAGTTAAATGATGTCGACTACAGTTTTGTATAAATAACATTGGCAAAAATTAAGGGGTGGATAGTGAGAGGGGTTCAGTTTTTTCAAATCAAATGTTGACAGCATTTTTCTCTTTATTTTTGACTATACATGTCCAAAGTTCCATTGAAATAGGATAAAAAATGCCGGTTTGTATAAAAATTAAGGGGTATAAAGGGTGAGAGGGATGTTTTTTTTAATTTTTTTTGGGTCAGAAAGCTTTTCCATGAAAAATTACATATATATGCCAACTTTAATGGAGATCAGTTAAATGGTGTCGACTTTAGCTTTGTATAAAGAATATTGGCAAAAATTAAGGGGTGGATAGGGGCTCGGTTTTTTCAAACCAAAAGTTGACAGTTTTTTTTTCTGTTTATATTTTACAATACATTTCCAAAATTCCATCAAAATCGGATAAAAATTGTAGGTTTGTATAAAATTTAAGGGATGTAAAGGGGTAGAAGGGGTGGTTTCTAAATGAAATTCATATGGGACCACTTTGGAGGTATACTCTATCCACTATAAAAATTTCATTTCAATCGGTTCAAAGTTGGCGAAGATATCGCTGAACATACATAAAAAAATAAATCAGACGAATTGAGAACCTCCTCCTTTTTTGAAGTCGGTTAAAAAGCTGTAACCGTGTAGTTCAGATAAAGTGTGTGACACTTAAAAAATAATTATATAGTTAGAAAATCATACTAAATACGCACCATAACTCAAATTACAGAAATGTGTACTCGAAACAAACGTAAGTTTTGATGAATACGTAAAAGTGTATTCATTTAATTACGAATGACGAAGGTTGACAAAAACAAACGCTTGTTCACATGAGTCAAATGCCAACTGGAAGGGTACTGGCAAACAGTGCAAAATATCCGACAGAGACCGAGTGGGGCAGCGAGTCACTCAGACTGACACGCGTTTTTGCCGGATTTTTCCGATTGCGGATCCGCTTAATTTTGTGCGGGATCCGCCAGACTGTCTAATGATGCGGGATCCCGCGGGATTGCGAGATCCCGCTTTGCTGGATTGCAATCCCTAGTCGCGGACCACCAATTGGGAACGACTGCCTTAGCACGCACTGCCCACTGAGAGGTTATTTTTATTATTATTTCACATTTAAATGCGTTTCTTGTATTTTTGTAGAAGATTTATAGTTGATACAGGGTTAACTTGGTATTGAATAAAGAAGAATTGTTGTTTGTGAATATTTGATAGATTTTAAAGATTTTAAAAGAACCTGGGTAATTTGATCATGTAAGTAATTTCAGCTGGTCTCACTGACTGGTTGCGTGTTCCACATATATTCAATATCATTTCAGTGGGTCTCTCTGATTGTCTGAGCACTCTCCAGACATTGAATATTTGTCTTTTATGGTGGTTCAGTAATATACATACAACTTTAGTTTGACAGAGATAGTGCAAATTAATCCTTCCATAGTGCAAAGAAGCAGGTTACTGGCAAAAACATTGCAGGTCAGTATATATGATTTCTTGATAGGTAAACGGCAGTATACTTTTGGACATGTAATGAAACAAGATATGAACTCTGGTTGTAGTTAATTTCCGTCCTACCACTTAATAATATGGTTAGTAGTTATCTTGATTTTTTTCATTCCAAGATTACTGTAGTATGTGAATTATAATCAAGCAGTCAATAAATTTGCTGTGGTGTTCTGCAAGGTTGAGTGGTCCAACAAATACACAAGCGAAAACTTGACAATACAATCATATACAAGACAACTAGTAATATAACATCTGACAATAGTAATTCTATATGATAAATAGTTATAGTAAATCATCAGGCATTAGCAATTAATGGGAAATGTTACAACAGACAAAACTGCAATTGAGGACTTCCAACTAATGATGGAAAAATATAATGTCTTCTCTAAGGTATATTAAATACATTTAAAATTCTATTCTCAAAAACAATGCATGGTTATGTAAATAAGCTCCAAACTCTTATATTACTATTGTTAAACGCAATTAAATGGATAGGGGAAATAACCTGTCACAAACATTCAATTTCTCTCTCTTTACAATATTTCGGTTAATAATCTTAATATTGTAGGAGACAAGACATGTAGCAGGGGGAAAAGATGTGTGCACTTCCAAACCATTCTGGATGTGTACACATCTTTCCTAATTATATATCACACGAGTAAGATTATTAACCGAAATATTGTAAAATGTGTTTTTGTTTTTGTGCGTTCGTGTGGCCTTCCTGCCTTCATCTATGGTAAGAGATGGGTTATTTTCCGTACCCTATCTTATTTTCATTACTTAACAGCAATTTCACTATCACCATTATTATATTGTTAAATACAGCAAAAATGGAATGAAAGATAAGATAAAATATAGGAAGGATAGCAGAAGCATCAAAAAACACTCCATAAACACCTTTTTTTTTTACTTATGGCTTTACACCTCGTTGACATCGAGGTCATTAGAAGCGAGATGGGACTGGGGCAGGCATTCAGCCATGGCCTTTCAAAGGAAACACGTCGGCATTTGCCTGGAGTGATTTGGGGAAACCATGGAAACCATCGAAATTTGGATGCCCAGATGGGGATTCAAACCAGCGTCCTCCTATATGTGAGGCCAGAGCGTTAACCGCTCACACACCATGATCGGTTCCATAAACACAATACTAATCCCCTCTTCAGGAACCATGTGACCAAGCTTACACAGTAACCCACGGACAACACAGCCACATGGATGATGGTTTTACGATTGGATTGAGGTGGTTGTGGGGAGGAGGGGGTGCAGCAACAGTCTCAGTGGAAATGTTAATCACTGATAATCAAATAAAAAATGGGCATTTAAAGATGCAAAAAAATATAAATAAAAAACCCCAAAACAAAACTAAATTTTTAAAGAAATCTAAACTAACTGTAGCAAGTGATGGATATAATAGGGTGAACAAGGTGAGTATTACCTGAGACTGATGCTTAGGGGATGTCTGATATGCAGAATGTGTTTGTAGGCCAATTCCCATCTCCAAAGTTCAGATGAGGATGTGGTTTTAGGGAGTAATCTGATTGCTGACTGTGAAACAGTAAGATCACAAAAGCAGTGATGACTGACATAGTTAACAACAGGTTGGTATATATTTTGGGAGTTAACTGTTAGTCTGTGACCATTCATTCTGACTGATAACTGTTTTGTGATGAGGGTGATGTAAGAACTCTGGCAATAAGATGGGATATGGTACAGGTTGCATGGCCTATTATGGGATAGGTTTCGCCAATTTTAAGATTACGTTGTTGTGGGTGGATGCACATTTCACATTTTGCAGCAATGCCTGTGAAAAGGGGAGTAGCTAAGTTTACGAGCATTAAAGGGCTGATATTTGAGCACCAGTATGTTTTTTTTATGTTGAGTGGCCTGCTGAAGTTGTTCATGTGGCTGGGTCGATTATGAATGCTCACTTGAGGTTAGCCACATTGTTCTATTTTCTTGAAAAGAGACATAGCCCAAAATATTATGTTATTTGTTTTTGTGGAGTGTTATTTATTGCTGCAGCCCTCCTCCCTTCAATTGTGGTGAGTGGTAGATAAATTTTACCTATCTTTTCCATTTAAATATTGTTTACTTATTAATCTATTCATGACCAAGATGCCAAATTTAATTTATAAACTATAAGTTTGAGAATAATTATAATCAATACAATTTGAAGAAACAAACTAAACATACAAACAAACAAACAAAAATTTGCACTATACAGTTATACAAACAAATAGGCTATTTGACAGTATTAAAAAATATTATAAATTGAACTCATTCTCGTAGATTAACTCTTCAGGAAGCTAATTTTTTCAAGTTTGAAAAGAAAAGTGAATTATTTTTAATAAGAAAGCGAAATAAAAATTATGCTTTTCTTACCTCTGGTCACATGACAGACAACTCTCTAGAATTGGTGGTCGCTTGAGTGACGTCACACGTCTGTAAACGCTGCGACTGGGAATGGAGCGTTCCCCATTATCCAAGTTTTCAACTATTTTTATTGTTTGTTGCTGGTCATTTCTTGTTATTAATGAAATTTCGTTTTGAATACAAAATCGAGAAAATTTGTAAAAGCCTACCGCGTAAAAATATCCAAAATAAACGCCTTATTTGTGGGACTGGCTATAAAAAAAAAAAAAAAAAAAAAAAAAAAAAAAAAAAAAAAAAAAAAAAAAAAAAAAAAACCTGACTTTTATTCTGCTGAGCTTATAAATGTAACAGCTTCAATTTTAGACTCATTTATATTGAAAAATTGAAAGTTGTAGATTGATTGTTTTGCGTTAGCAAACCATACGTCGAAAAATTCTGTGCTCGAAATTTGTGCAGTCATGCTGAAAATAATGAAACGTTGTACGGGTATCGCAAATATGCGCAAACAAATGTAGCTAATAAGCAGCTCTTTCAAATAAATATAGTAAGAGATTGGTATAATGAACTAAAACTCAACATGAAATTGGCTCAATAGTTTTTTTTTTATTATTAAAAATAATCTCGCTCTGTTTTAATGATGCTATTTTATCACGGAAAAATCATGCGTAAACTTACCTCGAGGCTCGCCAAAAGCAATAGCAACACACAAATCACTACTGCCACCCAGAAACACAGCGTAATCATCGACGAATCTCAGTGGAATGGCGCGGCCAACTGGAGCGCATGATCGGTGGATCACAGGAAGCCCATTGTTCAAACTATTTTTTCTATTGTTAGGCGTGAATTCGTGAAAAATAAACCTTCGTTCCGAGTAATATGGTTTATCTACTTTGAATATAAATAACTATTTTGCCTGCGCAGTCTATTATCAAAACTGACTTTTGTCCCTCTAGATTTAGAAAATATCACACTTTGCGGCGTCCTCCCGAATGCGAGGCCAGAGTGTTAACTGCTCACTCACCACGTTTGGAACAATTGGATGTTGTGGGACATTTTTCTTAATTGCAGATTAAAGATTATAGATAAATGATATTTTTTTGTCAATAAAACTGAATTTGTTTCTTTATTCGTTTACCTATCTCGTTTCATTTCATCTCACACGAAGAAACTGTGAAGTGTTTACTATTAACATCAAGAGAAGCAATTAAGTAGTAGTGTCCGGATAGCTGCGTGATTGAAGAGTGGTAATGGAATTCAGAACGTCCTACGTTTGAACCTTGGATGGGATAATATTTTTTACGTGCATTTTTTCCGTTTTTGTTTGCTGTTTTTTTGTACTACCATGCTTTTATTCGAAGAATTCATAATAGCTGCTAAGCGTCATGCAAGTGTTTGAAACAAATTGCTACCATACATGAAAACTTTTAATTTTTAAACTTACCGTGCACGGCGGTGAATTATGGAATTTGTTTTAGAAGTGACATCACTTGTAGAAATTTCATGTTAATCTTGCAACAGTTCGGGAACGCTTCGTGTCCTTTTCGTTGGAATTTTCACGTGGACGATACAACTGGAGGTTACCTTCCTGACATTTTGCGTCTATTAGGCGGTATTTACTTTTAATGTGCAAGAAATTTTTTTTTAACAAAACCTCTGTTTTTTGGTGTACAAGTAACGTACAATTTCTTTTTTGAAATCTTCTTTGGTTATTTCAAATGGTTATAATTCGCTTGTTATACAAAAAGTTGTGAAGCCGTGAGAAAAAAGAAAAAATAAATTGATGTTTTGGTGGATTTTCGGGGGGGAAAATGATTATTCGATGCAACCAACAGCAACTAGTATCCAAAGAAAATCACAAAATAAAACAAATTGAACATACTCCGAAGCAAGGATCGAACCTTAGGACCCTAACCCTAATAATTATCGCCTTAAACAACGCATTACATTTAACTCTATGAAATTGCTGTGTAAATGAGCTTCACAGAAAATCGTGACTTTGTCACAATTTCAAATTAAAGTTGTTACATTTTTAAGCTTCACAGAATAGTGAAGTGGTTGTTTCTATAGCTAGCCCCACAAATAAGACGCCTACTTTCAATATTTTTCCGCTGTAGACTTTTACAAATTGTTTTCGATTTTATATTCAAAACGAACTTTAATTAATAACAAGAAATAACTAGCAACAAACAATAAAAATAGTTGAAAACTTGGGTAATAGGAAAAACTCAATTCGCAGCGGCAGCGTTTACAGACGTGTGACGTCACGACTGTCGTTGCACGCGCCAGGCAGCATTTTGGCGTGGTTTTAAATTCTTTAAATTTTAAATTTGAATTTTACGCAAAATAATGCACTTTCGTCAGAAAATCTCTTCACTAGGGGAATAAGATGTACCAATAAACAATTTAAAACCATTTTCAAGAAGTAGTCAAATACCCAATTGAACAGTTCTGTATCATATGGTCCAAGATTGCAAGCAATTCATATTTCAAAAGAGGCTACATACGCAACAGCCTGGATAACTTTGTAACTTGCTGTGAACAAGTTGTTGATTGTACAGGGCTCATAGAGTTTCTTGCAGGTGTAGTGGTTCCTGCACTTTGCCTTATTCATAGAGCTCGTCCTTTTGGATGTAACCCCATTTCATCAGGTCTTCTTTGTATCGAGATATACTAATTTTAAATCTGTTTAGGGCTTTCAAAGTCATGTACAGAAGATGATAGACTAATTTTTCCAAAATTCCACTTGGCATTTTTTAGAGGACAAAGAAGTTGGTGTCATTGTATGCAAGTGGCTACTTCTTGATTTAAGCCTCACTTTTTGGAATTTTTGTCCAAAAATTGGATGCCTGGGGTCTGCCTCCCATTTTCACCTTTCAGTCTCTGCAACTGTCCTCCTTCTGATGTTTAGAGGAACTATGATCACAAGCTTAGTTGTATGGGAGTAGGATGAAGACAGCCTGTTATGATGCATCCTATCTTGTTTAGAGCAACATTTACCTTTCGCCAAACTAGCACTGCATATTCCACAGCACAGAAGCTTAGTGATGGAGGAGATGTGCAGACAACTGTTGGCTGTGCTTCACATCTGCAATTTCCCAATATGATATGATTCCAAGCACACACTTTCAGCTTTGTGGCCTCAGAATGATAATTGAAGGTGAGGGTATGGTCAATTTTAACTTTCAGGTATTTTGATGTATTACAGTGGAATAGGTGTTGCCATTTCCAGGTTATGTTGAGTTTCCTGCAGCCTCTCTGTTATACAGATCGAAGGTGCAGACCTGTGTTTTGCAGGATTTGGCTTCAGGTTGCTATAGATGGCTTAGTTGCTTAGGTCACCAAGCACTGCTATCATCTAAATTTCCACCTCTTTGAATGTATTACCTTGGGCATCAAAGACTGTTATATTTTTACATAAAGGAGTGAGTGTTCAAACTGGTCAGCAACCATTGGTGTAGATGTTGTACATCAATGGTGCAAGAGGTGTAGAAGGTCATTTTTCTCATTTTGCCATTGGCTTCTTTTACCCTTTAGTGAAACAAATAATCACCTGTTCTGTAACAGGCATTGGATAAATTTTGCCAGTTGGAAGTCCATCATGATGTTTCATATTTTTTTATCGGTTTCTTATGATTGGTCACATCATAAGCAGATGTAAGGCCGATAAATGCGGTGCCTGTGATCTGTCCTCATTTGTATCTGTCTTCTATATGCTGGGTGAAGTCTAGGATTTGTTCACAGCATCCTACTGGGTAGAAAACTAAGTTGTGCTTTATAGATAATCTGGTGTACATGTTCTGAGATATGGTTGAGGATCATTCTCTCTAGTGCTTTATAGACAAGAATAAGAGCGAAATATGCCCAACAAATTTTGAGTCTGTTAAGACCTTCCCAGGCTTTCGTATGGCAATGATCTTTGCTTTCTGCCAGAGCTTTGAAATCTGCATCAGCTTTAGTAACCACTGTCTGTACGATTATTATTATGAAATGAAAATATAGATAGCTTCTCGAAACAGTAATAACGTGAATTAATGTTTTGCTGTATAGTGCTTATATCGAAATATTTGACTAGGAATACTGGTGCACAGACTGCCTTCTTTGAATTATTAAGTTTAGTAACATTACTAAAATAATGACAGATTTTGATAAACAAAAGAATTAAAAGCATAAAACCAGATACCTCTGAAATCTGATATTTTACCAAACATTTTTTAATGGAAACCTAAAAATTAAAGGTAGATTCCAATTTACAGTAATTGGGTGATAGTCCAGTAGCGGCCTGTCCTTAAAGGCTCTGAGGCGGAGCCGCCCCAAGAGATATATTAAAATATGTTTTTAAATAGAGTCATACAGAATTTAAAATAACAGGAAGTATATCCAGAATTTTAGACACACGTTAAAAGCACTGACAGTCAATATTTTTAGGACTGTTAATATAAATGAATGTTTCTCAAATTGGTAGTATTTTTGAGGCTCCATCTTCGGAATCTCATAAGACTGTACGTCGCAGAGGATTGTGGGCGTGGCTTTTACGGAGTATTGTTCTTATGGTCTCATTTTAGGCACTCAGAGCGTAGCCTAAGGGTGCGGTACCAACGCAACCATTATTTTCTTGAGACGTTAGTTACAGCGTAGGGAAGTCTGCAGTGTGGGTAAACTTCTACTCTCGAATCCCTGTGTCTGTATCCCCAGTTTATGCCTTCATTCTTGACTAAGCGATGTTAAATATTATTGTTTTGACCAGTGGCGGCTCGTGGTTTTGATGCTGGGGAAGGCTGTGAATCTTTTACCCCTGCGGTCAAAGTCTCGATGGGAAGAGTCCTACCGATTTTTTTTTTTTTTCCTATAATTCCGTCTAAAAATAGTATTTTTGGCAGCTGCTTTCACTGTAGGCCTCCTTCCTTTGTTTTCCGTCATCAACTACTTAAAATAATAAACAAACAAAAAGGAAAACAGAAACAAAAGGAAACACATGCTACCTGCAAGAAAAGATCTATACAAATAAGTATTTTTAAATGTGTTTTATGAAATTTCAGGTACATTTGTCAATGACAAATTCATGAGAGGAATATCGAACTTTTATGTGACTTCATTTGGTAAATTACATAGTTACATAAAAGAAATTAACACCACGAAGAAGTGGGGAGGTGACGGGAGAGATGGAGCCATGGACTTGGTGAGGACGTTTTTCAGGTAGGGCTGAAGACAAGCAACCAGCGGCATAAAGCGGAAGGCAGACCCAAACGGAGACGAATTCTTGTAGCGGCCCGAGATACTTTGGGCCTGATGGCGTAAATGAAAATGATGAATGACATAAATGAATTTTCTCCTTTTCATCTAATAATGCACGTTTTGCTTACCTTAATTAATTTGCTTATAAATGAAATCAGCTCGTCTCCCCTTCTGCGCTGCGAAATGGTCTAAGACCATTTCATTGAAATTTGGTCGACTCAGAAGTTCTTTTTCAAGAGAACACATCGCAAGTGCACAAAGTCTGTCCTCGTTCATAGTATTTCGCACGAATGTTTTCACTCGTTTCAGTGTAGAGAAGCATCGTTCTGCCTCTCTAGTCGTCATTGGGAATGTTACTATTATCTGCAGAAGTTTAACGCTCTCAGGGAACGCTTGTGCCAAGTTGTTTTCATAAAGAAAGTTCAATAAGGTCAAAGCATCTGTTGCTTTCATGAAATCTTTTCGGCTGTACAACACATTTAGTTCACAACGTAACTCTGGAGATTTTAATTTAAACAAATTAACAGCTGTTTTTAGTTCTTGTTCTGGGAAAACAATGTGGTGTTTAGAAAACAATGACGGTTCAAACAACCGTGCAACTGACAAGTGTTCACTAAATCGGAATCTGTCACTTACCTGCGTTATGATACGATCACAGACGTCTAGTGCACACACCTTCCGTGATTCCGTGAAACGTCCACGTTTTGCAGCTGGTTCTTCCTGCTCCCAGTGGTTGTCAAGTTCAAGTGAGGCACTAATACGTTGAACAGCTGCTGCAAAGTGAGACACATATTCCATTGTCTTCACTGCATCAATATTCCTTTGCTGGAGTTCATTGAATAGAATGTCACAATGAGGCATGACTGTTAAAAAACTGTAACCAAAAGAGGAAGTCATCGTCTTGCAGGAAACCCTTCAGTCCCAAAGCTCTGTTTATTGTCCTGTAATCATTACCATCTTCGTCAATAATTTTTTCCATACACTCAAGAATTTCATTTCTGTATTTATATACAGTGGTTACGCACCGCGATTTGAAATTCCATCTGATGGAATGAGGACAGGTAGGAATACGTTTCTTCATTATCTCGTCAAGAAACGCTGTGCGTTTAGGAGACTGAGAAAAAAAAGTAGAAATTCCTTCCAAGTTGCTAAAAAAGATCCGCACTTGTTTATTGCCTGTTACACAACGTTCGACAATTAAATTTAACTGATGTGCATAGCAGTGAATAAAGTGAGCATTCTTATACACCTCTTTGATTTTAACTTGAACCCCACCCTTGTTGCCGCTCATGACAGGAGCACCGTCGTAACACTGAGCTGTTAATTTTTCGGGTGTCTCATTTACTTTCATTTTCTGTAGTTCGCCGAGAATGACATCACTTACACCAGCTGCACAGCGACTCTTTGGTTGTATGAAGGAAATAAATCTTTCACATATTTTACCGAGTAACTCATATCGAATTATCAGAACCAGTTGTGACAAATTTGAACAGTCAGTGGTTTCATCAACTTCGATTGCTAGGTAATTTGTCTTTGACAGTTCACTCCTGAAAAGATTGAGACATACTTCATAAATCGATTCCAGCAATTCATTCTGAATTGTTTTGGACAGGCCCATGAAAACACGATTTTCTGATTTCTCAATGTGCTGCTTCAAGATGCTGTCCAGTTCTGACATTAGATCAACTAATCCTCGAAAAATCCCTGGATTCTTGGAATTATCCGTTTCGTTATGTCCCCTCAAAGCAAGCTCGAATTTGCCACAAAATTTTATGCAGTCAACCAGTTTACTCAGTACGTATCGATTTTTTGATACATTTTCATTGTATGTCTTTATGCTAAGGCGGTAGGCACTATCTAGCTGGCACATAAATGTCAACTTTCCCTAACAAAGAAAACTCAATGATTCCATTCAAATGTTTTTCACTGGAATTATGTTTTTTCACATTCGCGTGAAAATTCTTAAAGTCTGTAATTCCATTTTCTGTCCATGCGTTGTCATTACAATTCGTAACAAGACATGAGAAACAGAAAAATGCATTCTTCACTTCACAACCACACAACCACTCAGCAGCATCATACATTCCTCTGCTAAAATTGCGAACATACCCTTTCCTGGATTTGCAATGTTTTTGTTCTTGACTGATGTTAAGATCAGGTCTCGGCACACCAAGATTCTTCGCTTTTACCCTAACCTCGTGTTCCAAATTTTTTCCCAGTAAATTGCAAACCGAATTCATAATTACACTTTCAGAACGCCAGAACGCTGCAACTATTCTCAAAAACGAAAATATAACTCACAAGAGTTCAGGCTCCACAGCACAACACACAAAAACAAACTTCCAAATAACACTTCCTCGTGCAAATTATTTAGCAACTTAGACAATGAAACGTTTGTGCGCCTATTGCATTAATCGTTCAAAAAATTCTCGCTAGGTGGTGAAAGTTATGCTACTGTATCTTGGTGCACTCTGGCAGCACTTTAACAAACTTAGTGTAGTTATACTAATGTTGACAGTGTAGCCAAAGCCCGAGAAATTAAGTTTTCTTTTACATTGTCAAAACCAGTAGCGGCCCGTCCTTAAAGGCTCTGAGGCGGAGCCGCCCCAAGAGATATATTAAAATATGTTTTTAAATAGAGTAATACAGAATTTAAAATAACAGGAAGTATTTCCAGAAATTTAGACACACTTTAAAAGCAGTGACAGTCAACATTTTTAGGACTGTTAATATAAATGAATGTTTATCAAATTGGTAGTATTTTTCAGGCTCCATCTTCGGAATCTCATAAGACTGTGCGTCGCAGAGGATTGTGGGCGTGGCTTTTACGGAGTATTGCTCTTATCATGGAGGAAGGAATATATGGAGACGAGATAACGCGAAATCCGTGAAACCTCGTGAAAAAACTGTGCCTGCGCGGCGGACATCGTAGGAGTACCAAAACATTGGGCTGTTTGCACTGTGTCAGCTGCTGAGAATATTTCATTTTCTAATATTCTAAAGTTTTCTATAATGCCAAGTTATGATGCATATGGTTGCACAAACAGACGAGATAGGAAAAAACCTGGAATAGCGTTTCATAAGTAAGTCACATTGTAATTATCGTTCTTGAAGTATCTGACAGGCAACCGCAACATTAGTGCCATTCGCTATAAATTTATTCATTGCTCTCAATAGGATCATATTATTCTCAAATTTTTGTTGCTGTAGTGTAGACAATTAGCATATGTTACTATTTTGCACCTGAAAAGATAGCCTTATTGTAGACAAATGTTGGAAATTTAATTTAAACGGGTCATGTTTACATCGCGACACAGTGAGTATGGTATTCTGCATGCATTACTCACTTTTAAGTTTACACTGGAATTGCACGATGAAATTAATCGTGATAATTTGTGCTGTGCGAACTACTAAACGTGATGAAATAAACTTTGTTGACGGAAATGTAGTTCGCGATGCATTTCTTGTATTTAGATGTGTCTAAATAGTTTGGTTTTGTAGCGGCAATATTAATGGAAATGTTGAAAGGTTGAAATGCGGTGTATACGGTATACCAGAAGAGAACAAACAATTTATTTATTATTAGCTGTTAGCTTCTGATTTTTGAATGTACTGATTTGTCTAGCAAATTTATATAGGCCACTACCGGTACAATATCTTCTAAGTAAGCTCAGAAACTATGAGGTTTTATGAAGTATTAATTTTTTTTAAAGCTCTAAACATTGACTTATGCTTTTTTTTAAATTTCAGATATGACTTGTTTCTGTTTGTAAATATGTCTACAAGTATATTTCTATATTTTGAAATCTTCCTTGTCAATTACTGAAATAGAATGTGAAAATATAACCTATTTGAACATCAACTAAAATTTAAGGACTGTAGAAATAAACAGTTTGTTATTCAAGTTAAAAAGAGTTACCTGCTCATTAAGTTACGTCCGAATTTATCATCAAATATGGATATGGCGAAAGTTTTCTTCTGGGCCAGGCCGCATTTCAACCTAACCACGTCAATTTTGAGGTACAATATCTTGCGAACTAAGCGAGATATCGAAAAATTTTATTCTTTATTTTCGATTTGTATCGTCGCGTTATATAACAATCTATCACCAAATTTGACTTTGGGGACACGTTTCTTCTGAATTTCAACCAGAAACTCCACTCTTTTGAGACAGTATATCTCGAGAACTAAGCACGATATCAAAAAAATTTATTCTTCATTTCTGATGTGTCTCGTCGAGTTACATAGTAGTCCATCACCAAATTGCGGTGCCACGGTTGTCTTATTATTCCCTTTAGGTTTTAGTGCATATTTCCGTGTTTCTCTGGTCAAGCAATATGGCGGCCTCCCCTCCCCACTTGTCTCCACCTGGTTTCACTCCAGTATGTGGCGAAGGTCCCTTGCGTCGTCTCCATATATTCCTTCCTCCATGGCTCTTATGGTCTCATTTTAGGCTCTCAGAGCGTAGCCTAAGGGTGCGGTACCAACGCAACCATTATTTTCTTGAGACGTTAGTTTCAGCGTAGGGAAGTCTGCAGTGTGGTTGAACTTCTACTCTCGAATCCCTGTGTCTGTATCCCCAGTTTATGCCTTCATCATTGACTAAGCGACGTTAAATATTAATGTTTTGACAATGTCACAACTGGTTCTGATAATTCGATATGAGTTACTCGGTAAAATATGTGAAAGATTTATTTCCTTCATACAACCAAAGAGTCGCTGTGCAGCTGGTGTAAGTGATGTCATTCTCGGCGAACTACAGAAAATGAAAGTAAATGAGACACCCGAAAAATTAACAGCTCAGTGTTACGACGGTGCTCCTGTCATGAGCGGCAACAAGGGTGGGGTTCAAGTTAAAATCAAAGAGGTGTATAAGAATGCTCACTTTATTCACTGCTATGCACATCAGTTAAATTTAATTGTCGAACGTTGTGTAACAGGCAATAAACAAGTGCGGATCTTTTTTAGCAACTTGGAAGGAATTTCTACTTTTTTTTCTCAGTCTCCTAAACGCACAGCGTTTCTTGACGAGATAATGAAGAAACGTATTCCTACCTGTCCTCATTCCATCAGATGGAATTTCAAATCGCGGTGCGTAACCACTGTATATAAATACAGAAATGAAATTCTTGAGTGTATGGAAAAAATTATTGACGAAGATGGTAATGATTACAGGACAATAAACAGAGCTTTGGGACTGAAGGGTTTCCTGCAAGACGATGACTTCCTCTTTTGGTTAAAGTTTTTTAACAGTCATGCCTCATTGTGACATTCTATTCAATGAACTCCAGCAAAGGAATATTGATGCAGTGAAGACAATGGAATATGTGTCTCACTTTGCAGCAGCTGTTCAACGTATTAGTGCCTCACTTGAACTTGACAACCACTGGGAGCAGGAAGAACCAGCTGCAAAACGTGGACGTTTCACGGAATCACGGAAGGTGTGTGCACTAGACGTCTGTGATCGTATCATAACGCAGGTAAGTGACAGATTCCGATTTAGTGAACACTTGTCAGTTGCACGGTTGTTTGAACCGTCATTGTTTTCTAAACACCACATTGTTTTCCCAGAACAAGAACTAAAAACAGCTGTTAATTTGTTTAAATTAAAATCTCCAGAGTTACGTTGTGAACTAAATGTGTTGTACAGCCGAAAAGATTTCATGAAAGCAACAGATGCTTTGACCTTATTGAACTTTCTTTATGAAAACAACTTGGCACAAGCGTTCCCTGAGAGCGTTAAACTTCTGCAGATAATAGTAACATTCCCAATGACGACTAGAGAGGCAGAACGATGCTTCTCTACACTGAAACGAGTGAAAACATTCGTGCGAAATACTATGAACGAGGACAGACTTTGTGCACTTGCGATGTGTTCTCTTGAAAAAGAACTTCTGAGTCGACCAAATTTCAATGAAATGGTCTTAGACCATTTCGCAGCGCAGAAGGGGAGACGAGCTGATTTCATTTATAAGCAAATTAATTAAGGTAAGCAAAACGTGCATTATTAGATGAAAAGGAGAAAATTCATTTATGTCATTCATCATTTTCATTTACGCCATCAGGCCCAAAGTATCTCGGGCCGCTACAAGAATTCGTCTCCGTTTGGGTCTGCCTTCCGCTTTATGCCGCTGGTTGCTTGTCTTCAGCCCTACCTGAAAAACGTCCTCACCAAGTCCATGGCTCCATCTCTCCCGTCACCTCCCCACTTCTTCGTGGTGTTAATTTCTTTTATGTAACTATGTAATTTACCAAATGAAGTCACATAAAAGTTCGATATTCCTCTCATGAATTTGTCATTGACAAATGTACCTGAAATTTCATAAAACACATTTAAAAATATTTATTTGTATAGATCTTTTCTTGCAGGTAGCATGTGTTTCCTTTTGTTTCTGTTTTCCTTTTTGTTTATTATTTTAAGTAGTTGATGACGGAAAACAAAGGAAGGAGGCCTACAGTGAAAGCAGCTGCCAAAAATACTATTTTTAGACGGAATTATAGGAAAAAAAAAAAAAAAATCGGTATGACTCTTCCCATCGAGACTTTGACCGCAGGGGTAAAAGATTCGCAGCCTTCCCCAGCATCAAAACCACGAGCCGCCACTGGGTGATACATATGTGTTTCCATGCAGAGGTATACAGTATACTAAGTTATTTAAATAACATGTAAAGTTTTCAAAAAAGACAAAACTATTTCAAAACCACTTAAAAAAGATCCTTCATTATTCCATTCTTTTAGAAAGCTTTTGATAAATAAAATATAAAAGAACTTATTGTTGAGGAATTTTTGTATTTACGAATGGAAATATTTTTGACTTGTAACGATAAAGAAAACTGTATTACTGACAATATGTATCTTTCTTGATAGTTTAAACCCTCGTCACACTCTTTTTTTTCTATAAAACCCAAAATCTAGAAGCTGAAATCAAATAAGGGTTCCAATCACTATCACCCACAGCATCAGTCCTGTACCCTGTTATAGACTTAAGAGCCTAAATCAACTGACGTGGCTGAACGTTCTGTAGTATTTCCTCGAGTGATGTAAAGCCTTCATTTGAACAGCATATGCAGTGTTATGCTATTTAGAGTCATAATGACAAATGACGATTTACTGAAATTTGAAGTTAAGTGTTTGTTGCAATTCCCTAATTTTCATTTACGTGGTGGAAAACATGTACTCAACAGTTCATTGAATCTGGGACATACATGACATATTCTATTCCCTTAATCCTGGGGTAGGAGCTCATATTCTATTGGGTTCCCAGCTATGTGGAAACAGAGAAAAGGAGGCAGCAGGCATAGCTGCCAAGATACCAGCAGTAAAGTCAGGACAAGCTGTTCAACTGTTCTAAAAACTGATTTTAGCTCACTGATGAAAGGTACGATCATTGTTGGAAGTGAAATATACTAAGCACTGTAACAGTTGAAACTTCAGCTAAGGAAATCCTAAATGATAAATTGTTTTTGTCCAGATGGTGATCAAGCTGAGAAATTAATGAGCTAGAAAGCAGAGGTTAATAAGAGTGATGTAGATCGATATGGTTCAAAGAGTTTGATGAAACGACTAACATAGGAAAATAAGAATCTTCGCAATACAAATTACATATGAAAATTAGGGACTAAGGGAGAACACTTGATCAGAGGAACGTTTGTGATTGTCTGAAGTGAGCAAGAAGAAAGGTAGACCTCATGGCTACTTCGATATTTTCAAAAATATCGATTGATTAGGAGGTGTTTGCGTGCAAGTTACAAGTAGTGGGGATAGGTACTGGGCAGTCGCTGGATTTTGCCTTGTATAAGTAAAAAAACTCAAGAGGATAAAGATGAATCGGAGTCAGGAAGGCCTCATTGTTATAGGGACATAAGAATGTGTGTTGTATGTACGAAGTGATCAGCTGGTGTACTGTTTTGAGTTTCAATCTGCAGTCTTATTGTGGATTTGAAGTCCGTTGCTTTAATAATAAAGTGTAATAAGGCATAGTACCAGATTAAACAAGACAAATTCAAAAACATGTGTTTGGAGTAACTTTACAACCATTATCAAGCAACAAATCCTTTCTATGAGAACTATAAATCTTTTCCTGAGTAAGGGATGGCGATCGTTTAATCTCAATGACGTTCAAACCTGCTAATAATTGCAGGGGCAGATCCAGGGGGAGGGAATAGGGGGCTCAAGCCCTCCCCCCCAAAAAAAGTATCTAGGTCCACCTCCGACATTGTAATTTTGGAGACCTTTTTTTTTGTTTAATAGCTCTACGGATTCGAGGCCCGAGGAGACTATAAATACTACCCTTTGCCCAACTCAAGCCCCCCCCCCCCAAACCAAAATCCGCTTACGCCCATCCCAAACCAAAATCCTGGATCCACCCCTGAAAAAGTGTTTAAACATTGCAATCCAGTACTACAGAAGCTAAGCTTCATTTTATCAAAAGTTTCTATTTGCATATTGTGCAGAACAATGATATATTAGTTGAGCTCTCAACTCATTATGAAAACAGTATAAAGACATTAACATGCTACACCATGACAGCACCATCTAATTAAATCCATCATGCAACAACTTCTAGCAAACATGAAAGGACAAAATTCACTCATTTGCTTTTACCCACTCAGAACAGTCCCCTATAATGCAAATGGATCCAGAGCATTGTGATGTCTGAAGCATACATTTGAAAACACCTAATTTTTTGTTACTTGTGTCTATAATGCACTTATGGCAGACTATAGCTTACAGATAACCTGTCCAGTATTTTAAGCAATTACCAAGTCAATAAAGACAAAATAATTTTATGTTTTTGCATTAATCATATGATAATACTTGAGAAGTTGTTAGAACATTATATATATATTGAAATTGTTGGCTAGCTATTTACACCTGCAACTCAATAGAGCTTTGTAGGAGGGTTGCCTTTTAAGTTTTTACAAAAAGTGAACAGAAACGAACAAGTTCGAAACAAAGTGTTTTATTGCTTTTCAAAATATTCTCCCTTAAGGTCTATACATTTTTGTATACTTTCAAACCAATTCTGGAAACATTTTTCCACTGTGAATCTGATATTTCACAAACATGGTTTTGAAAGTCTTCAACAGCTTCTTGAGGTGATGGAAATCGCTGTCCGCGCATCTTTTGTTTGACAGTGGGGAACAAGAAAAAGTCATTAGGCCATAAATTAGGTGAATTCGGGCAATGAGACATTAATTCGATGTTTTTCTCCATAAAATATTTAGTTGTTTCACATGCTTTAAGGGAATGATTCGACGTTTTTTGTTCATTTTACTTATTTCATCGAAGACCGTTGGAAACAAACAGTTGTATACCATTCGGCATTAACAGTTCATCAATCCTCTAATGGAATGGATGCGATGTGTCCACTCCAGTACAACCGAAGAAACAAACGATCATTTTCTTGGAAGTGCTCCATCAACGAACAACTTTAGTGGGATTGGGTTCATCGTCAAACACCCAAACAGTAGACTGTTGTTTGCTTTCAGGTTCATACGAATATATCCAAGTTTCGTCTCCTGTAACAATGTTGTATACAGATTTTGAACGTCCTCGGTCGCATTTTTTCAACATTTCCTGACACCAATCAATATGACCCTTTTTCTGCGTTTCGGTCAAATTATGCGGAATCCAACTGGAACACATCTTTCTCACACCTAAAAGTTCATGCAAAATCGATTGTATTACAGTGTGCGATATCCTAAGAGATGCCTCTAACTGTCTGTAAGTC
>JARYHS010000065.1:0-18596 GCA_031002005.1 Vandiemenella viatica | reverse complement strand
CCGCCCGGGGCAGTGCAGAGCTGTTCTTCGATTTACCGTCCCCCTGAAGTTGCCTCCCGGGGCAATGCAGAGCTGTTCTTCGATTACCGTCCCCCTGAAGTTGCCGCCCGGGGCAGTGCAGAGCTGTTCTTCGATTTACCGTCCCCTGAAGTTGCCGCCCGGGGCAGTGCAGAGCTGTTCTTCGATTTACCGTCCCCCTGAAGTTGCCTCCCGGGGCAATGCAGAGCTGTTCTTCGATTTACCGTCCCCCTGAAGTTGCCGCCCGGGGCAGTGCAGAGCTGTTCTTCGATTTACCGTCCCCCTGAAGTTGCCGCCCGGGGCAGTGCAGAGCTGTTCTTCGATTTACGTCCCCCTGAAGTTGCCGCCCGGGGCAGTGCAGAGCTGTTTTTCGATTTACCGTCCCCCTGAAGTTGCCTCCCGGGGCAAGCGTCCCCAGATCCGGCACTGGAAATTACTGATGTAACAGGAAGGTGCTACACATTTCTTTCTATTTCTTATTATTATTTTGAAATGTTCTATCTTCATTTATTTAATGGCTGTTCTCTTTTTCCAAATATTAGATCATCTGTACTACGGGATGAAAGTGCTACTGTCTTTAGACTTTAAGCCAAGGTGTTGCGTTTCTGTGTGTCGTGAGACGTGAGTCTTGTGTTGTAAGCTGAATACCAAGCTGAGTACCAAGCCAGCATACAGCTACGTGACTACAGTGAAACATCTAATGTGATCATGGTGGCTGGCACCAGTGCATCTGTGTTTTCTGGAGTACTTTTGATCACTCCTAACAAATTCCACTACTGGGACGCTACATACTTTGTTGCTGTCTGACATATTTACTATTAATAATATGCTTCGCAAAAAATAAAACTTTCGTGATATCATCTGTTTAATACATTTTAATTTGTTCTTTACTTACTGTCAGTGAACACATACATTGAAGCGTGTTGGAGATCTGGGTTCCTTATTACTTTACAAAAAACATATGAATTTAATTCTTAATCTCAGGGAAAAATTTAATTAAAGTTATTTCAATTGAGAACGGGTTCGTAATCAATTACAATGCATGACATCATTATTCATCAATAAAACTTCCATAACCTGGACATTTATTCAGGTTAAAATTTACATATGAAGTGAACATATCATTTCGGTCATCACTGAAATATTTACAAGATATAAACAAATTGAATAATCAAAAGGACAAAGGCACGTCATTGTTTTTGTTGTAACCACGAAGTTATTTTAATTTATGCTCCGGCTAAAAACTCATTGGGTTTCGGCAGATTGAAACTGTTATATGCAAGTTTCCTTGCCAGGGTCGCTATTTGGGTGAGAGAGTGACTTCGAATATTAGTGCACTTTCCTAATGAAGGTGTTTACCGTGAGTCAGCACAGGGGAAGATACACCAGCACCTGTCTTCACATGAACCACTTCCAATCACACTTGTGTCCGTGTGGACATAAACACTTATGACTTTGTACGGGTCGCCTCTTGCCGGCTCTCCGCTCGCTTCAATGACCTCTCGTCTCGAGATCTGCCGAACGAGTCCCTCTTGCCCTCATCGCCGCTCACTTCCACAGCTCGGGAAGAGACCCACGGACGTCGGTCCAGCCAATCCAGTCCCTTCTCTCTCCCTGTCATCTCCGGAAACGTCCAGACATGAAAAAATATGTTTTAAATAGAATAGTAACGGATTTTATATTGGAGGATCACTGTCCTTCCCACATACACACTCACACACACACGACCTCTCTTCATTCAGGCTCCCCTGATTGGCCGCGAGTTTAAGTTTCTGGGAATTGCATGTTATCGGCACTTCCTCGGTTTTTCATTGTTCGAGAAACACGCCGTGTCTGCATTTCGCCACGGTCTGTCTTCATAAATTGTCGCGACTGCACAAATCACTACTATGAGTGTTGGAGCCACATAAATTTCGTTCTTAAGGAGATGTTCCTGCACAGTTGACAGTGAGGAGGGTCACTTCTTGTTAGGGGCTCAACGCCCCGCCGGTTTCCTGGAAGTTGGATCAGGTAGGTAGCTAACCCGCTTGTTCACCGTGTCGCTGGCAGTTTACGTCAGCACAGAATAATTGTTACCTGCTGCTCATAACCACACTAAACAGATAACGTAAACGTAATGTTCTCATACCATTACAATATGCACCGGGCACGGTAGGTGAGCGGTTGACGCTCTGGCCTCGCATTCGGGAGGACGCCTGTTCGAATCACCGTCCGGGTATTCAGATTTGGGTTTTCCACGGTTTCCCCAAATCACTCCATGAGAATGACGGGATGCTACCTTCAGAAGGCCATGGCTGAATTCCTTCCCGTTCCTTCTACCCAGTCCCATCCTGCCTCGACGTCGACGAGTCTTAAAGGCATAAGTAAAAAATAAAAAATAAAAAAGCAGATATATGGAAATTACTGTCTTGTCTTTGAAAAAGAAACGCTGCTAGCTTTGTTTCTGCTGGAAATTACCACAGAACACAATTAGTAAGTGATACGATAAAGGAGTTGGAATGGAATTAATTGGTAGACAAGAGGAGGGTGAAACGAGTCATGGGAGTATGCAAGACGCATATTGGTAATGAGGCGTAGAAAGATATTGCTGGGAGAAATAGGAGAGGTGTATGGAACAGAAAGATGACCATGACCATACATTGGCACTCGATTTCAGGCATAAGGCTGTGGGAAGATTTTCTTTCATAGGTAATGGGGTCAGGAATGATAAATAATTTACCAAAAACGCTAAAAGAGTTTAAAGTTGAAATTAGTTGAGAGAAAAAGCAGGTGGGAATGTCGTGACCCTGTCAGTTTATCGACAAGAGCAGACAGGGTAAACTTCTACTGGAGCCCTGGATAAGGGTCGATCATAGAAATCGACCACGATTCTGATATGAATATTCGTCATAGGTTCCTAATGCAACACCTAAAAGGTTTAATGGCTCAGTACCTTCAGATATTAATACAGGAATGGAGGATCAAATTACTGTAAACGGCAGTTACATATTTACACATTTACTTACATGACAATTGACGAATAGCATACACAAGGTTTATTTGGCTTCATAAAGAAATGCATGTGTTTAACTGTATCATTAGCGATAGGGCCGAGGACTTGGCGAGCATCTAACTGATGGGCGCCTCGCAACCCAAACTAAATGCAATATTGATAATCTCTCTGCAAGACTATGCCCACATGGCTATAACCAAATGATTGACTCTCTGACTGTCCACACGCCGCTATCGCAGTAGAGCCCACCTTTGTGTTACACGTCTGGCATCATTTTCTTCTCTGCGACCGCCGCCCGCGTCGGTATGGCACGTGAAGACTTCGGAGAGAGACAGACCCCATCCTGTTACCACTGTGTGAAGAGGGCAATACTCCTCACTAACCTGCTGTGTGAGGTTCATTTTACCAGCTACAGTAATGACTGGCGCTTGACAATTGACGACTTGCTGATCGACGTGCTACTTTTCCAGGACGTAGCACTTTACCATTGCTTAACTATTTCATGCTCGCCCGCCCTGGATACTGACTTGAGAATTAATAGGGTTTTACGCAAATGATCGACGTTATCACTACAGGAAAAGGAAAAGCGAAAAATGGGAGTGTAGGGAAATTGCGCTCCGTAACAATTAAATGAAATTCCCTGGTAGCAAAAAAGAACCACGGACGATTCCCCAGTGGTGAATGCCAACATACAGTTAAACCGTTTTGTTTGTATCGCCCCTGGCTTCTGTGCAGAAGCGCACTGTGTGTAATTATGAGAGAGGGAGCACTTGTGCCTTACCCGATACGTAGCACCTACCTTATTGGAGGAATGTTGTGTTGCCATCTGTCTCCGAATCATGTAGCTTGATTCTGTGTGTGATAAGTGTATTTTTGTTTGTGAAATGTGTAGTTTTTGAGTAGAAGATTGGTGGCGGTCCCAGCTTCACCTTGATGGTTGCGGGAAACCTCCTATAAACTGCAGTCAGGATGGCTGGTACGCGGGGATCAGGACTGGAGGGTTTAAAAACATTTTTTTATATTAGTGTAAAAATAGATGCTCTGTGAGATAAATTTGTGTGTGTGTTTTTTTTGTCATTGCCTCGTTGCAATAATCAGAAATATGTACGGTAACGTATACGGTTAAAGTATGTAACCAAAACTCGTAATATGATTTAAAAAAAAAAAAGCCTCTGCATCCACCGTCATATCTTAAACACCAGTTCCGTCAGCTGTTGGTGTTTCAGCTAGCAGCAGAACTCAAAATAAGTATGAACGATTTAATACTGTTGCAATATTTATGTTCAAAGTACCTCTCATGGCCTAAGATCCGTCTGCATGATTTCAGCGTACCATCTGTAAGTGATTGAAATGCAATTTTTATGCATAATTAAAGACAGCTAAAGATTCGTAAAAGTGCGTTAGAGTTAGCGCTCCACACAGTCTGGCAGACGGTGGCAATCCGTACTTGCGGCCACTTTTACTTAAGCAACCCAAGCTTTTATGTTCTTTGCATGTCTTACTTTGAAATGAATTATAAGTTATTTAATTAACGAGTGAACAAAATTTGTTTTGAAAATTTAATTGAAAATTCTTGCGGCTAAATTTGGATAGGCAACCCGGCGAAATCAAATCTGCTGCTAATAATTATGCGTAAAAATTTAATTTCAATCAATTAACAGATTGACGTAGAAATCATGCAGCCGGATCTTGGAATATTATTAGACTCAAAAGAAATTCATCAGAGGAGCTCCGTTAGATTGTTTACCCTATATGTAAAGTCATGAACAGAATAGACACTATTTCATTAACAGCTGCACATTGCTTCCTCATAACCAGCTAGAATAGAAAATTGTGTTGATGCTCATTGGACTTAATTGTGTCAATCGTCGGGCACCATACTGCAAATACTAAATTCAGTCCGTGATCATTATTCAGGTGAAAATGATAGCCAAATAGTTGCATCAGTTTGGTTTATTTAACCTTAACCGTGGTTTCGACGGTCATAAGATCGTCTTCTTTAGAAGGACTCGTGGAGTCACATATACTCAGAAAGAGCGAAATATCTCCTGTCATATCGCAGTGCGATGTGCACTTATGTCAATGGTTATAATGTAAATTTTAAAACTTCAATTACATTGTCAAACATGTTAAATTCATATGTCCTCCGGTACAAAACGTACATGTTGGGCGGGTGATGATTGCCTAATTGATGCATCTGGTTCGCTATCATTTTCAGGTGAACAACTCTCACCGTTGCTGAAACGCTGCCATGTTCAAAATTTTGTGATCATTATGTTAGGTTTGTAGTTATCATGTAATTTTTAAATATAAAACAATTTTTATCTTAGAATAAATAAATAGGTTTATTAAACGTAGTGAATTAAATTTTCAGCATATTACGTAAGCATTGGTTCTTCCCAATACTTTAAAATAGCCAATTCAATGAATAAAACTATAGAGCTAGTTAGATAATTATTGCATATTACCGACATACTTCTATTTCTCTTCTAAGCACTAATCTTCATTGTTGTAGTACTCCATATTTTTACACCAGTAACCAAAATAATATCAATAAAAAGATAGCACAATGAAAGTAGTATCTTTTAAGATAATAGCACGAGCACACTCATGCTATTATCTTATTCCACACTCAAAGAGTCTTAGCATAAATATTATTTTACTGTTTATGTTGAGAGAAAAACATTGCCTAATAGCTCTTTAAACCTAGTTAAAATTTCTACATTAAATGAATATTGAACTGAAGTTACAATTGTCGCAAGTTATTTCTCAACTTGAAGCTATTTTTAAGATATTAAATATTTTTGTCCAGCATCCTTCCATTTTTTTCTCTTTCCATCAATGATTTCGTATAGCTAATCATAAATTGTCATTTCCTGAGCGTTACATCCAGCAACATTCCGTCCAGTGCATCAGAACTGCGCCATTTCTTGGTGTCCAACAGCATGATCACGATTATCCATTTTAATAAAATGCTTTCAACTCTATAAATCGGGAACTTTCGGTTAGTCCGATGATACCCGAACTGTTAGTTACGCAGGCCGACACCAAAGCGCTGCTTGGCTAACTAGGAAATTTCAAATGAAACACTGCATAGACTTTATTTGAGATTATATTGTTAAAAGGAAGTGGAAATTTCAAATAAATAATTGAATTTGATTTTTTTGCACTTACATTGTTAAAAGGCAGGTTAGCTGTGGCACCAGCTAAAATGCAAGTATCTGTTGTGTAGCAGAGATAAAAATAATAATACGAGGCAGAAACATAAAGAAATTGTAATGTGACGTTCTTTTAAATTTCCATGTTGTTTTTTGTTTATTTACGACGACTAGATGCAGAAATTCACGTAAGGAGAAGAACATATCTAATCTGTATTCTCCGCAACAGCCAGTGGAACCAAGTGACTAGACAAACTAAGATTTTTTTTTTTTTTTTTTTTT
The DNA here is from genome assembly GCA_031002005.1 of Vandiemenella viatica. Lineage (NCBI taxonomy): Eukaryota > Metazoa > Arthropoda > Insecta > Orthoptera > Morabidae > Vandiemenella > Vandiemenella viatica. The sequence continues at coordinate 12,146 of JARYHS010000065.1, read as the reverse complement.
TGACAGAATGTTCCACGTGGAACTGCGTCAATTTTTAGAAACCTAACGTTTCAGTCATCATGTTGGGGCTTTCTTCAGAGGACATTTTGGCTCAAATGTTATGTTTCGGTAAATTGAGGCGTTTCCACCCGAAAAACCAAGATAACATCTAAAACGACCGTGGAAGTCTGCGCACCCAAACAGACAAGCTTTTTAAAACTCGGAGAAAGTTTACACGAAACGTACGTAATCCAGAAATATAACGATTAAGTAAATAACAATTATTCGTTTCTGAGATTTACTTTAGATTAAAAATTTCAGTCATTCAAAATCAAATGCAGTTATTTAAAAACATTGCAGCCAAATATTCCGAGAATCCAACCAAAGAAAGTTTACTCACATCACGAAAAATATTAGCAAAAAAGATAATAATTAATTGTTATTCGTTTTTCCTTATAAACTTTCCCAGAACAAATTCCTATCACCACCAGATGTGACACTCCTCATTTTTGACTGACATTTAATTAGTAGTCTATATTTGTGGTGCATCCTTATTCGCCATATTAGGCACTACCGCAGTTTCTTGTTTCACCTGTCCACTTAGTACGTTCCAGCATTTTCCATACTCAAATATCAAGAGATTACAATTGGTTCGCCGTAATTTATATGTTTCTGTAGCACACGTTAATACACTCCACACCGAATACTTAGCTTTCTCCTGAGTTTATTATTGACAATGCTGGACTTGCAATGATGTTGTTGGGAATAACACTACATCTACATTTACAGCCATACTCTGCAATTCACAAATATTGTGGTTGGCAGAGGGTGCTTTGCACCAAAACTAACTCTGGGCAATCCAATCGTGTGTAGCCCGAGGAAAGAAAGAACACATATAAGTATCAGTATGACGTCTTATTTCTCCAATATTATCTCTCCTGCCATTGCGACCTAAATTGGTTGCTGAACGAAGTATTTCATCGCACTCGTAAATGGAAGAATTTCGCATATTCACCAACAAATTCAGACGAAAGCGACGCCGTCTGTCTGCCAGACATTCCAAGTCCAATCTGTGTATCAATTCTGTGACGCTTTCGAACGGAATGTAGCAAGCAGTCACAAAACGAGCGGCTCTCCTATGAACTTTATCTAACACGTCGATCAATCCCTTTCGACAAGGAACCCAAATTCCACAACAGTAGTTCAAATGTGGAGGCTTGAGAGTTTTATAAGCTATTTCCCTTATATGCAATTCTTTAAAATACGACCAATGAATTTTAACCTAAAATTAGCTTTATCCACAACGGAAGTAATGTGCAGGTACCATTTCAATGCGCCCAAATACTTCACAGAATCAACAGTGTCAACAACTGAACTGTTCACTTAGTACTGATGAGCAAACGGAATCTTTTTTTTAGTTATGCGCATTGCTCTGCACTTTTTTTCAGTTTAGTGTTTAGTTTTGCCATTTATAGCACCATTCCACAATAACATCCAGATCGCGCTGAATTTATAAGCAAAGCACCTTACTTCCCCATAGATAACAGCATCATCAGAAACAATCGCAACATACTAGTAACGTTGTCACCGAGATAAAGATTAAGAACAGAAGTGGTCCCATTACTTTGCCTAAAGGTACGCCCGAAGTAACATCTAGATTAGAAGAGGCTTCCCCGTCAACAACTACATACTATGGCCGACGATTTCTCGTATCAATTCAAAAATCTTAACCCATATACCGTACGATCGAATTTTCGCTAAAAGTCAGTAGTTTGGCACAGAATCACTACGATCGTGGTACGAAAATAGCGTGCTCACTACGACTTTCAATCATAGTTTGTACGGAGCTGAGAACAGGACTCCCATAGCAGGTCCCGGCCATTAATTTACACAGCAAAGTAAGTAACGGGGTTGTTAATACGTAAGCAATGTGAGGGAAACACAGTTTGCATACGAAATGTAAAGAGGTGCTCATCAAAATTTCATTATAAAATTATTATCAGGCCGTCGCCAGAGTTGCTGTTGGCGAAGTCTCGTCATTACGAGCTGGGTGGGGCGCATTACGAGTCATTATGCCGCGGGCACTTCCGGTGTCAAGGCAGGTGGAACCTACCCTGTACCAGACAACACCGAGAGACAAGTTTCAGCTCTGTTCTGATCTCAGTACTATGTCGACACACTGGACAACTGGAGATGCACACCACCAAATAACAACAACTCAGCCAAAGCTCAAAGTCGAACCAGCAACTACGTACTCCCTATATTTATTACTCGTACAAATTGTAAACATATTTTTATTTTTAATTTACGCTAGTGTAGCAGCCCTCAAACCTAAACTTAAATGGAATGGTATTTTATGAAGCACTTACAGTAAGCTAGAGTATGGTTGAATGTGATCTTGTGTGTTTGTTTTGCAATTTACTGTAAACCAATGTATATAGATGTTTTATGAAAAGACATTATTTAGAGGCCATTTAATATGTTTAAGGACAGAACTGTAGAAGAGAATTGCTTAAATGTTTGTAATTCCAAGTATTAAGGCAAGTTATGATGCCTAAAGGACAATTTGCTACAGTTTAAAATTATTTCTGTGGATAATTTTGTGTCTAAGTATCTTTAATTTCCATTTCTGACAATTTTATATTGATTGTAAATGATTATGTATTAATTCTGATTGTTTTAATATGTTCCAATTGTTTAAGTATTGCTCATACAATGTAGGCTTTCACGGCCGCTTAGCCTCCTAGGATGTCTTCCACAGTTGAAGACGAAACGTCAGGGGAAAATTTTACTTAGTGACCACGGCCTTTCAGCCCGGAAATTATGAGTGATGTTTAAGTATTGTTAATATTCGAGAAATATCTGTCGTAGCTTATATAAAGCAAACATCCGAGACAGAGAAACAGTTAATAAAGACTCATTTTGCGACGGCCAAGAATTGTATTGTCTGTGGAAGAAGTGTTGTATACAATCGCTGTGTTGTATGTATGCATGTAAACAGAATCGTTGACGTCGTGTTTATGAAAATAATAGCAAGTTTAAACTGAACTGTATCGTGCAGTAGTTGCACTAGTTGCACTAGTTATTTATCATATTAATTAAATCATGAAATACTCAAAAGATATGGTTGTATGTCAACGTAACTTCGTAGACATAGACACCTTCAGCGGGTGATTTTTTTTTTTTTTTTTTTTTTTTTAATGGCATTCGGCCATGTTAGCCATTCAGCCAGCTCAATGTGTTTTTTCGTTTTTTTAGTGTATAGATTTCATCCAAGTGTGATTGTTTACTCTCTTTTGTAAGGACGACACAAGACGAACACAACAATTAATTAAAACCACCATGCCCTAGGCCGGACTCGAAACGGCGACCCCTGCAACGCGAAGCAAGCACGCTACCCCTACGCTGCCGGGGTCGGCTTCAGCGGGTGATTAGAGTTGCAATTCTCTGTAATAGGTAGAACGGCCACCAGAGTGCATTAGTGTTGTTTCCGTTTAGTGTCGTTACCAGTCCTGGTAGGGTATATAAGGGGCGTGTACAGAGTTAGATGTTCTTTGGTCACTGTGAAGGACGTGGAGACACCGCAGCTAACAGTGTTTCAAAAGGAGTTCATTTTGAGTCTCTATTTGCCGGCTGGTCGAATTGGGCAACATCAAGATCTATGGGGCATCCGAATATATCAGTCGCCTTATGTTTGACTGTGTAGGAACGTGAGGACAGGCATACTCGTCGTCACGCTTCCGGTCGACCACGTCTCACCATCACAAGGGAGGATTGTAGTACTGTGCTCCAATCATATAGTTAACACCTTTTGTCCTCCTTTCAGTCGTCTTTGAGTACTAGCTGTTCCAAACTGGACACTTTTAATTTTTATTGCTCTGCGCCTCGTCGAGGTAGTTAAGAGGCGGGAAAGGAGAAGAGGTAAGGAACAAATAGGAATTCAACCATGGCCTTTTAAAAGGAACCATCCCGGCATTCGCCTGGATTGATTTGGGGTAACCACGGAAAAACGGAATCTGTATGACCGGACGGGGATTTGAACCAGCGTCCTACCGAACGCGAAGCCAGTAGTGGCAATCTTCCAGAGAAGCTCTACAAACTGGACTGTTAATGGACCACTTTAAGTTCGAACTTGTAATTCGTCGCTTAGGTAACAACATCGTTCAACTCATTGTTACTATTATTGCAGTACTGCAAGAAAAATCAACCACAGACTTGTTGGTTCAGCGACAATGAGCCGAATTATTATTGTTATTAATTTAATTGGGATGAAGCTAACTCTCCGGTAGCAATTCTTCCAGTCATCAATTTTCCCCTTTTTATATACACATTTTTTAAAATTTTCTTTTATAATTGCAATGTTAAATTCCTTCGGCATTTACTATTATGATTTTCAAATTTCAATCCTAAATTCCTTAAGCGTTTTTGAAAAATTATTCATCACTACACTTAGTAATTTGTTCCAATCCCTGACACCCTTACCAACAAAAGAAAATTTTCCCACTCCCTTATGCAAGAAATCGAGCGCAAGCTAGTGGTCATGGTTGCCTTTCCTCTTTCATCCACTATTTCTAATTCTTTGTTCAATATCCCTCCAAGCTTGATCATCGACATATGTCTTGTACATTCTCAGCACTGTCTTCACCTTCCTCCTGGTAGACTATACAACATATACCGGGTGGTTATAATTAAACTTTCCTTATTTAACACGTTATAACACGGAAACTAATTACAATACGAGTACCAAGTTTGGTAGCATTAATATCCAGAGTATGGGGTGCATGATTTCCATGCGTCACAGCGCCACCGTCCGGTTTCAACTATGGCCACTAGGTGCGGTGATCATCAACTGCTTCTGCGAAACACATTTGGAAAACGACCGAATTATCAGCCGATTGTTTCCAAATGCTTGACCGGCACGATCACCTGACCTCACTCCCTGTGATTTCTTGTTGTGGGGCTTTCTGATGGACAGGGTTTACCAGGGGAACATTCACACATGTGCTGATCTGAAGCGCAGCATATCAAGAGAGGTAGCCAGCATACCTACAGACATACTTCTTTCTGCTGTGCAGAATGCAATCCTGCGATTTCAGACTCTTGTGGACATTGATGGGGGCCATATTGTGCCCCTTTTGTAGCAGTAATGGTACCGGTATGTAATGGTATGAGGTACTGTAGCAGCACATTAAAAGTGTTTCAATTGAATTGATTCTGCATTATTTCTCTTCCCCATGTCCTCGACATTAATGCTACCAAGTTTGGTACTCGTACGGTAATTAGTTTCCGTGTTATAACGTGTTAAATAGGAAAAGTTTAATTATAACCATCCGGTATATTGCAATGTAAACTGGAAGCGGAGGTGAGATGTTGCGCACTTACAGCTGGTGTGTGTTGTTTGGTGCCCAGGCGGAAGCGGAGATGAGATGTTGCGCACTTACAGCTGGTGTGTGTTGTTTGTGCGCAGGCGGAAGCGGAGGTGAGATGTTGCGCACTTACATCTGGTGTGTGTTGTTTGGTGCGCAGGCGGAAGCGGAGATGAGATGTTGCGCACTTACAGCTGGTGTGTGTTGTTTGGTGCGCAGGCGGAAGCGGAGGTGAGATGTTGCGCACTTACAGCTGGTGTGTGTTGTTTGTGCGCAGGTTGAAGTGGAGGTGAGATGTTGCGCACTTACAGCTGGTGTGTGTTGTTTGTAGCGCAGGCGGAAGCGGAGGTGAGATGTTGCGCACTTACAGCAGGTGTGTGTTGTTTGGTGAGCAGGCGGAAGCGGAGGTGAGATGTTGCGCACTTACAGCTGGTGTGTGTTGTTTGGTGCGCAGGCGGAAGCGGAGGTGAGATGTTGCGCACTTACATCTGGTGTGTGTTGTTTGGTGCGCAGGCGGAAGCGGAGATGAGATGTTGCGCACTTACAGCTGGTGTGTGTTGTTTGGTGCGCAGGCGGAAGCGGAGGTGAGATGTTGCGCACTTACAGCTGGTGTGTGTTGTTTGTGCGCAGGTTGAAGTGGAGGTGAGATGTTGCGCACTTACAGCTGGTGTGTGTTGTTTGTGCGCAGGCGGAAGCGGAGGTGAGATGTTGCGCACTTACAGCAGGTGTGTGTTGTTTGGTGAGCAGGCGGAAGCGGAGGTGAGATGTTGCGCACTTACAGCTGGTGTGTGTTGTTTGGTGCCCAGGCGGAAGCGGAGATGAGATGTTGCGCACTTACAGCTGGTGTGTGTTGTTTGTGCGCAGGCGGAAGTGGAGGTGAGATGTTGCGCACTTACAGCTGGTGTGTGTTGTTTGGTGCGCAGGCGGAAGCGGAGATGAGATGTTGCGCACTTACAGCTGGTGTGTGTTGTTTGTAGCGCAGGCGGAAGCGGAGGTGAGATGTTGCGCACTTACAGCTGGTGTGTGTTGTTTGGTGCGCAGGTTGAAGTGGAGGTGAGATGTTGCGCACTTACAGCTGGTGTGTGTTGTTTGTGCGCAGGCGGAAGCGGAGGTGAGATGTTGCGCACTTACAGCAGGTGTGTGTTGTTTGTGAGCAGGCGGAAGCGGAGGTGAGATGTTGCGCACTTACAGCTCCTGTGTGTTGTTTTGTGCGCAGGCCAGGCGGGCGTGAACCAGCTGGGCGGCGTGTTTCGTGAACGGACGCCCGCTGCCAGACTGCGTGCGCAGGCGGATAGTCCAGTTGGCGCTGTTGGGCGTGCGTCCCTGCGACATCTCCAGGCAGCTGCTCGTCTCTCACGGCTGCGTCTCCAAGATACTCACGCGCTTCTACGAGACCGGCTCCATCCGGCCCGGCTCCATCGGCGGCAGTAAGACCAAGGTAGGCGGCACCCCCAGGCCGCGCTACTTCTCCGCCTCCGACCACACAGTAAGGGCAGCGCAGCGCACGGCTCTAATCTCATTCTATCCTCTCCAAGGTGTAAATGTATTACAGATTGTTACAAAGGAAAAATGTATCTTTGGTTACTTGTCAGCGTCATTATGTCGCGGCACATTGGAGAGGCTGCAGCAGCCCATATACAGGGTGTCCAGCAATTAAAAGATAATCTTGCAACCGCAAATAGGTCACATCATGTCATACTACATGACGAAATTTTATTTTAGTAAAAGTCTCGCCATTTTCGAGATATTGATTTTTTCAATGCTCGACGAATAAAAAGATCATGTATCAAAAATTTAGGGCGTGCATAAGAGCAAATGGTAGCCATTTTGAACAATTTGTATATATAACAAATAAAAATATTACTTGCATTTATTCTATTACTTGTATGCACACCATAGCAAAAAACTTTTAAAAAATCATTATCATCATTTTTTTCTACGTTTAAAACACACATTGGTCTTTTTAGCAGATTGAACTATCATAAAACAATCATTTTAAAAGAGGTATAAAATAATTATACCATTTAAAATTTTTTGTAAGGTTTCTTAACGTTTTAAGAAGAAAAAAGCATATTGTTTTAGATGACTCAAATATCTTTGAGTAAATTTAAATAAAAAAAACACTGTATAAAAAGTCTTAATTTGTAGAAATGGCATGGAATAAACTGAACAAAGTGACATGTTTCGAAAAAATATTAAAAAATCAATATCTAGAAAATGGTGCGACTTTTAATAAAATAAAATTTTGTGATATAGTAGGAAATGATGTGACCTATCTGTAGTTGCAGGATTATCCTTTCATTCCTGGACACCTTGTATACTATACTGTATATCTGTATATCTGCAAATTGGCATCAACGGGATTCACGCAAAAATACTTGTCGTGTTTTGACGGGATATCGATTAATGTACAACTCCTTATTTCACGGATAAAATAGTGTATGCGTCATTTTGATACGGTGACGAAAAGCTGAGAAATTGTTTAAAAAAAACAGTGTCAACGATTCGCTCAGATACTAGTCCGATTTTGACGTGGTATCGATTATGGTCCTGCGGGAAAATAGTGTATTCTTTCATGTTATGTGTCATTGCAAAAAAATTGGGTTAAATTTGGTTGAACACGATTCAAACAAAATTTCTGATTGGGTTTTGACGGTGTTTCGATAAACCCGTTACCGTGCCGATACGACGAGGCATGTTTCATTTTCATGTGACATTGAAAAAATGAGAAATAAATAACAATTTTTCGTTGAACGCGATGGCGCAAATACTGGTAGTTGTATATTGGTGGGTTTCGATTAAAGTTCAGTCCTTAGTCCCACGAGCAAAATATGTTTCAATTTGACGTGAAATAGTGAAGTGATAAATTAAAGCTAATTTATCGTTCATCGGGTTTTAATGGCACTTTGCTTACTTTACAGCCCACGGGTAAAATATGGTATGTTTCATATTGATGTGTTGTCGCTAAGCTAAGAATTTTATGATTTTTTTTGCTGCGCGTGATTCACGCAAAACCTTTCGGTGGATTTTTATATAGTTTCGATTAATGTACAGGGCATGGTATCATAGATGATGTGATATCGAGAAGATGACAAATTAAGATAAAAATATGTACAAACTAGTATCTATTTTAAGATAAGCTATTTCGCATACTCAAATCTTTATCGTGATATCAAAGCACGAGGAGGAATGAAGTTGCAGTCTATTGTGGAGACCCTTCAGGCAAAATGCACTTGCGTTCAGTGAGTCAGAGGTATCATGGATAATGCTGTTCTTGATATTGTTCAAGAAATAGGGCTGTACTTTGGCAGTCCTTGCAAATGAAGTTGCAGATAACATCTGCCGTAGAATACTTTGTTGAAAATTTAAATCAGTTGTTGATAGAGTTGATTTGCTATCATCACAGCAACTAATAAAACAGGTAGACCCTTCGTTAATTTTACTGTCACGCTACCCACCGGAAGGGTATCCGTCGTACCATTACATATGTATATTCGTAATTGGGACCTTCACCTTCACAATTCAAGTATTATAGGGTAATTTCATTTATCTTCCCTTTTCCATTATCGAATTGCTTTGATTGGTCTTCTATTTGCAATCTATATATTCGATTTTGCGTCTATTACCACAGCTGAAAAAATTACCTCAGTTAAATTATTTTTGCATTTATTAACTCAATCGGTTTATTGTAGATTCAAATTTAACAGTTACAAGTTATTTATCATTTATATCACTTATGTTACGTATTACTCTGTTAGAATACATGAATTAGAATTTCCTCATGGTATTATTCTCGTTCATTGGGCTCGGGATCATACTTTCGAATATCAACTTCTACTTTACAATCATCACTTCAGAACTTCGTCCGTCTTCATATACCTGCCTCAAGCTATCTTTTTTAACAACAACTAACCAAAGATCCTTTTTCTCTTGAGGCTTGACGTTCTACGACCTTTCACACTCAAACATGAAAATTAGTCCATATAATTTCAAGTATTTAGTAACTGAATATGCTTTTAATATTTAATTTCATGATCAGTGAGTTCTTGTACCTCAAACCATGCATGAATAAAAAACAGCGGTAATATTACAGGAAGTGCGGTACCTGTCGTTTAACTTCATCCTTTCAGCGACTACTTGTGTAAGAGGACATTCCACGACAGACTAGATCAGACATGGGCAAACTATTTAAGGAGAGGGCCAGATAAAATAAAAAATAATCTAGGCGGGCCGAAAAAAAATCCATAAAACAAATGTTTATAGGTGACAAACTTTATTGTTTTTACATCACACGTAACATATTATATGCTACAATGGAAAAAATTAGGAAAAATTTATTATTCTTTAGAAGAGTATGAAGGCGCATGTGACAGATGAAACTGTGACAGAGCATCTAAAAGTTTTTCATAATCTGGTAGAAACTGGGATGAGCTGATTCGCAGTAGTGAAGCTAAATGGTGGACAGTCAATCGGTTTATAACGCTGTTTTTGCGAAGCTTCATAGTACAAAACACCTGTTCACAGATGTAGGAAGATGCAAACATCGCAACTATCTTCTGAGCGTGAGATCTCAGGTTTCGGAAACTTGATTTTGACAGGGCCTTGTAGAACTCAATTTTAGTTAGAAACGTTGAGAAATATTTGCTTCAATTCAGTGTTACATTGCAACTCAGTCAGTTCGAGCCGCAATTCTGGTTTGACTGATCCACAATCCACATTAAATGACATGCTAAAAATGTCCAGGTCCTATTCGATAACTTTGAAGTCTTGGAATCTTCCGTTCGAATTCTTCATGAAGACATTTCAGGCTTTTTTCAGAGCTCCTATGTTTGTCTTCCCTAACTTCAATAGTTTTAGTCTTGGAAAACGAATAATATCTTTCTTGATTAGTTGTTTGGAAAATAGATTCAATTGCATTTTGAAACCCCTGACATCAAATATCATGGATTAATGGCACTACGCAAACTCAGTTAATGTTAGATGCGATAGTACCGTACTTAAAACGGAATGAGAATTAAACTGTTATTCTGTTATAGCTACGCAGAAAATACATTTTGTCCTATATGTAATTGTAGGGTTTATTCAAAGCCATGTGGGGGGCCGGGATAGCTAGCCCGAAGGGCCGGCCGCCCTTGGCCCGCGGGCAGAACTTTGCCCATGACTGGACTAGATACTGACCAGACCAGTTATATACTCTCTCGTCAGCAGAGTAATTACGAAACTAGCATCAAAATACGGCTGTATAATTTTCAGTCGCGCTGTTAACCAATTGCAGCGAATGTTACCGATGAAAAATACTTACTTCGTTTATTGCACAGCACTGTCTGAATATCTGCAGCTACAAAACTTGGCGAACTCCATGTTATTTGCAGTAAAAGGACTGATGTTGAGCGGTACTTTCAAACTTTTTTTTGTTTCTTCTCCGAGTCTGAATGACAGCTTCACTACTGAGTGTGATTACATTTCACGCTCAAATATTTTCCTCTGCCTCTGATTTGGATCTGTTCCGACTGTAAAATTTGAAATTCTAATACGAGCATTGCAACTGGTTCAGATATCCTCACGTCAGTAGTTAGCGTGCTCTGCATATTCAAGAGACAACGCGAAGTGGCGTGTGTTTGGCACTTGATGACCGAGGAGTTCTTAAATGCCCAGCAAAGTGTGGCGAGTATGCAAATATGTTAACTTGTTACAGTAGCAGTAGGCAAAACGTCAAGAATGCGTTCTTGAAAAAAGGTATTACTCTCAATATTACCGCTACCGCTATAGATTAAGCTAAGATACAAGCCGGTTATATAATTTATTACCTGTGTTAATATACTCCAAGGACACATTCTCTCACACCACGAGTTCATGCTGTACCAAATACGTCACCCATTTACTAGTTTAATTTAGTTGCGATAGAGCACACGCTCTGGTGGTAATTTGCTTAGTTATCTAATTACCCCTTTTTATTTTTTTAAAATTATCTTATATAATTTGAGTATTAAATTCCTTCCCCATCTACTTTTTGTGATTACAAATTTTAATTTTAAAATCCTTCAGCTTTTTTGGTAAACTATTCATCACTTGATAATATGTTCCAATCTCTGACATCCTTATATACAACAGAAAATTTTCCCACTCCCTTATGCATGAAATCAATGGCCAGCTTGTGATCATGCTCATCTTTCCCCTACCATCCACTCAGTATTCCTAATTCTTCGACCAATGTCCCTCCAAGCCCCCTCACCACATATGCCCTGTACATTCCCAGTACTCTCTTCATCCTCCTCAAGTCCTCCAATGGCACCCAATCCAGCTCATTTTAATTTTTAATAAACTTTGGTCAGAGAGGTCAGATTTCTGGATTAAACTCAGTAATAATTCACACTAACCCATAAATTTAATTTTAATTTAGTTTAATTGCAATGGAGCGCACGTTCCGGTGGTAACTTCCTTACACACCCATCTTCCCCCTCTTTCTTGCACCCTCCTACATTTGCCCTCAGCAAATTTCAACTTTGCTTTGGTAGCCGAAATGACTAGAACAGTACACCTACCTAAAACCTCGTTTCCAGGTGAGAATATGTGTCATAGATAAAACCTCAAAAATTATGTACGCTACGCAGTTAATTACTTATGCTTTACGATTCCTGCACTCTAATTGAACACTAACTGCAACCTTCACTCTTTCACACCCATATGTTGCGGAGTAAATTCAATGTGTGCAAGGTTTGGATTTTACGTCACGTAGGGGTGAGTAAGCAAGATCTGGTATTTACTGATCGGCCAGGAACGACACGTGTTTGCTAATTCTTT
>JARYHS010000064.1:0-28197 GCA_031002005.1 Vandiemenella viatica | reverse complement strand
CATTACATATGTAATCAAGTATCAATTGAATACGAAAATTAACTAGATTAACTACCAAAAAACAAAAAATCTTATTCATGATATGGATGAATTGCACTGTATATTGATCGAATACAAATTTAAAAGGTAAATAATATTTGCTATTTGGGTTCAATTTCAGAAAGACAGGGAATATTAACCATGGAAATTAATAAAAAAAAAATAATAATGGACATAATCAGGTTGCTCAATTCAATTCTATGGAGCACGAATGATATGAATAGAACAAAAAGCGTTATATTTAAGTCATTATTGGAGAGTGTAGTGTTATAGAGATCAAAAACCTGGATAATGAACAAAAAACATATTAAGTAGTTGAAAGCATTACAAATGGATATCTGGAGAAGCTCAGCAAGAATTTCAAGGAAAGAAAAAGTAAAGAATACGGAAATTACGCTAAGGCTAAGTGAAAGATGAAATGTATGACGTTATAGAACGAAAAAGATTGGAATTGTATGGCCATGCAAGAAGAATGGAAGATACTAGGATACCAAAACTTGTACAGGAATGGTAAGCTGAAGGAAGGATAAAAAAGGATAGCCCATTTTTACCTGGTTCCAAAATCTAATGCAGAAGAGCGAGATACCCAAGATAGAAGTATCTGGAGAAATATTTTGAGAAGATAAAGCCGAGTTCTGTGTTCCGAGATTTTATTGTTACATTCTAGCAATACCACTGTAGGGAGGAAATCTCTTGATAAAAAAAAGGATATCACTAGCAACCAGGTACCAGATAGTAGATCGTTTTGACTTACTACAATGCGAAATGAATAAGTTTCTTTCAAAAATATACAGTTCGACGATTAACTTCAACTGACTTTTGTTTACATAACGACTAAGCTGACCACTCACAGGGTTTTAATCTGCAAAGGTTTGGCTAGATACAAACAAAATGTGACGAAGTGCAGTTGCTGACACTGTGACTGCACTTGCAAGCAGAAAGCTTTTCCCAACAGAATTTCCTGTGCAGCATTATAACGCATGACAGGTCTGGCCATGATAGATCTGCTTCATCTCTTCACACATGGGGAATCAAACATTCAGCGAACTGCAGTTGTGGCGAGGAAGAACAAACCATCCGACTCCTTACCTCTGACTGCCCACTTCCAGCCTTCAGGGGATCGCCGAAAGATTTTACAGCTATGTCGACTTTGAATTTTAATGCCGCATTGTAATTGTAACTGGACTCTTAAATGCAAATTGATTAGTGACAGTGTACTGATATAATTACATGTAATGTATTATGCTGTGGCCATAAGATAAATAAAAACGTATTACAACGTAAGAGCAGCACTAATTATAAATCAAAGTTAATCTTATTTTTAAAAAATCATTCATGTAAGGTTTAAAAGGAAGTTCTATTGTTTATGCTAGACAGGCAGGTGTTGATGAGCAAAGGAAAGAGTTTCAAGAAAAAAGTTATTTTTCATATTTCATTTCGCTTTTGACCCACTTCAACGCTGAGAACCTTGACGTACAGTACATGCATTGCTAGAAGGATTAAGACGATCGTGAGTATACTTAAATTTCGTAAACGACCTAAAATTCCATTTTTATCTCAGCGTGGACGAGAATGAGAGATAACTAATATAAAACATCGAAGAATAATATAAACTGACACATAGCTCTTAATTTCTTCTGAAGAATTGCGCTGGAAAATTCGTCAAATCTAATAACGGTATTTGTTGTTGAAATTCTGGAGTAATTTGGGAATAGGGTGGAGGGTGGGGTGATTTAAGGGTCTGATACATAAAATTTTCTGAAATCTAACTTAAATGTTTTATTTTTTGTGTATGGCAAATTGCTTGAAATAAAATGTGTTTTTCAGTACGTACTTCGTAAATTGCACAATAATCTATTTATGATGAGTTAAAGAAACACTTATGCTTAATTGATTTTCAGCAAATGCAAAGAATTCACATGTGTAATGTGGTTATGGACTCAATTGTCGATCCTTCTATTGTAGTAGTTAACCAATATGAAAGATAAAATGTGAGGAACGATTTTATTTCCTCGATCATTGAATTGTTTTTCTTCCTTACTTACCAGCTCCTACGAAAAATTAAAAAAAAAAAAGCTGATTGTAACCGACTGTATAGTAATACAAAGTTACAGTTTACCAAACTGGACCAGTAATACTCTCGAGATTAAATATCTTTTGCAATGACATAATTTATTGATTTTAATAAATCCAACAGTTATGTTGAATCTTTTAGTATTATGTTGACTGTTGTATGGTGATTCTTAAAGAACAACCTTACTTTTCTAATGACGGTCATCATATCCTCGATCGCAATGACAACTGATGGTTGCCGATCTCATTACGCAGAAAAAGAATGTTTCTAACGGTATTAAGATACAAGTGTCAGTTAATACATGTACAGAGATATGTGATTCGAACTGATCTGTCTCGACAAAATACTAAAATTATTTGTGTTAAAAAAAAAATGTGTTTATTTGCGGCGTGTAATTCCTACCGTCAAGCAAACACAAATTAAGGTTATTCATGAAGCAAGCGCCTAATGGTATATCGCCAAACAACTTTGAATGCTCATAAAATTTGAAATAGCCACCAATAAGTTTTCTGTAGATTAAAAGAAAATTACACCTTAATTCTTGACCTCTCGTCATGTGTCAAATGTTGATAGACACATTTAATAATCAAAAAGTTTTGGGTCCTTTGGGACGTTTTGATTACAACTAACAAAATCATAATGCAGATGTGAAAGAATAAATTATTTCATGAATTTATACTTTCAGTTTTTAATAATCAATGATGATTCAGACCTTATTTCACGTGTATTTCCCCGTTTCCCTACTATATGGTGTAACAAACATGGTTGTTTTTCTAAAACACAAATAGTAACAAAGTAACAATTTAGACTGGTATTAGGAGGAAACTTCTTCCGACTAAGCAGATACTGTGCTCCAAGCTTGGCATATATCATATCATAGGAGTCGCTCGTGTACTATTCGTTCTTTAACAGTAAACTAGAGTAAATTACAGTGATGGTGGTGGATGTTATACCAAAGAAATTAACTCAACCGAAGATGAAAATCTTCTTTGAATAAAATGTATTATGGATATCTATTCCCTGCCACATCACGATTAAAAATCGACATTAAACATTAATTTGTGGAACGACTATATAGTTTTTTGCAACGTTCATAACTATTTGGGGACAATTATTAACTCAGATTATTTGCGTAGTTCAAGAAGACAGTTGTGGTTTAACTTGATTTCCCCTTTCCTCTTGCTTCATGATTTTAAGAACAGTAGCGCGTTACGTTGACTATATTTGTTGACCGAGCGTGGTGGGTGAGCGCTAACGTTGTGGCCTCACAATCGGGAGGACCCGGGCATCTAGATTTGGGTTTTCCATGGTTTTCCCAAATCATGCCAGGCGAATATCGGGATGTGTCCTTCAAAAGGCCATGGAAGAATTCCTCCCCGTGCCTTGCCCCCCATCCCTTCCCGCCTCTAATCACCTCGACGTTGACGAGGCATAAATGAGAAATAAAAAAATGTATCTGTTGACTGTTTGATGCACAAAACTGATAATTTTTCCAATTACAGTATATAGCACTCGTGAACAAATCACGAGGAAAAGCTATGCTGATGTTCCTCACGTTTGAAGCTATGGAGAAAATCCCAATTTTTTATTTCCTTATGTCTTTGTGCCAAATTGCCCTCGTGGTCATTAGAGGCAGTAGAGGATGGGGTGAAAGGGAGAGACAAGGAATGCTCAGGAATTCAACCATGACGTATTGAAGGAACCATCCAGGCATGATCCACTGGAAACCGAAATCTGGATGGTTTCGAACGAGTGCCAAGGCACGAGCGATACCTCTTACCCACCAAGCTTGGTGCCAGATACATAATTATTCGTCTCATGTAAACCATGTCAATGGTTTGGCTATCAGTTGTTTGAAGAAGGAGAAACAAGAGGAAGCAAAACAACCTCTCAGTATTGTTTGGTAATAATCATAGCTTCCCATTGCAGCTGGCGAGGAGCTTGGTGTAGGTGGCTGGTAACGGGCGGTTTTCCGTTATGTTTGCAGCAGGTGGCGACGCCAACTGTGGTGAAGAAGATCCTGCGCTTCAAGCAGGAGAACCCGGGCATGTTCGCGTGGGAGATCCGCGACCAGCTGCTGGCGCAGAGGGTGTGTGATCCCCACGCCATCCCCAGCGTCAGCTCTGTCAACCGCATCCTGCGGAACAGCGGCGCCTGGGGGGACGGCCCACACCACGCAGGTAACTACACCATCCCCACTGTCGTTACCAAAAAATCACTCTAACCGAGTCCAGAGATTGGTCCATCACGAAGGCTATGATGACTTTCCTTTCCTGTTCCTCGCCCATAATCCTCCAGATGCTCTGGTGACTTTCTTCCCCGTTCCACGCTCGTAATCATCCAGAGGCTCAAGTGACTTTCCTTCCCCGTTCCTCGTCCGTAATCCTCCAGAGGCTCTGGTGATTTTCCTTCCCCGTTCCTCGCCCGTAATCCTCCTGATGCTCTGGTGACTTTCCTTCCCCGTTCCTCGCCCATAATACCCTAGAGGCTGTGGTGACTTTCCTTCCCCGTTCCTCGCCCGTAATCCTCCAGAGGCTGTGGTGACTGTCCTTCCCCATTCCTCGCCCGTAATCCTCCAGAGGCTGTGGTGACTTTTCTTCCCCGTTCCTCGCCCGTAATCTTCCAGAGGCTGTGGTGACTTTCCTTCCCCGTTCCTCACCCGTAATCCTCCAGAGGCTGTGGTGACTTTCCTTCCCCGTTCCCCGCCCGTAATCCTCCAGAGGCTGTGGTGACTGTCCTTCCCCGTTCCTCGTCCGTAATCCTCCAGAGGCTGTGGTGACTTTCCTTCCCCGTTCCTCGCCCGTAATCCTCCAGAGGCTGTGGTGACTTTCCTTCCCCGTTCCTCACCCGTAATCCTCCAGAGGCTGTGGTGACTTTCCTTCCCCGTTCCCCGCCCGTAATCCTCCAGAGGCTGTGGTGACTGTCCTTCCCCGTTCCTCGTCCGTAATCCTCCAGAGGCTGTGGTGACTTTCCTTCCCCGTTCCTCGCCCGTAATCCTCCAGAGGCTGTGGTGACTTTCCTTCCCCGTTCCTCGCCCGTAATCCTCCAGAGGCTGTGGTGACTTTCCGTCCCCGTTCCTCGCCCGTAATCCTCCAGAGGCTCTGGTGACTCTATCGTCGTCCCAACCTCCGGCCTGGCATTTCTCAGTCCCAATCCACGCATCCCATTTGCATGCGGTGTACCATTTTTATCCAAAAATCTCTCTGATCGAGTATAGGGATTGGTCCTTCACGAAGACTATGGTGACTTTCCTTCCCCGTCCCTCGCCCATAATCCTCCAAAGGCTGTGGTGACTCAATCATTGACCCAACCTCCATCCAGGCATTTTTCGGTTCCAGTCCAGGCTTCCGATTGCGGTTTCCTATTGCTACCAGAAATCACTGTAACCGAATGCAGGAATCTACCCTTCACGAAGGCTATGGTGACTTCTTCCCCGTCCCTCGCCCATAATCCTCCAGAGGCTCTAGTATTTTCTTTATATATATATATATACTGCTTTACGTCTCTTAACAGCGAGGTGTTTAGAGACGAGAAGGCTCTGGTGACTCTATCGCCGACGGGCTATTAAGCTCAACATAGAAAGAGTTTGATCACAGTGAACCATATGCCAATTGAATTTGCAGAAAAAGTGTAAAGTAACTTCTTAAAGTAAAGAATTAAGCCTGATAAATGAAACACTGAACCACCATCGTGTTCTTATTTTACGGTTCTGTATGTTCTGAATGAATAACCGAACCATAAAGTTTTCAGTCACTTGTCCGTCTGCCCATCTATCAAGCCCTTGTAACTTGTCGATAAGGACTGATCGTATTACCTCTTGACAGCAGCACCACTTAGCGAAAATTTCGCACGGGCCACGGTTGCATATTTCAGTCGGAAAAATAAACAATTGTTGCTAAAAATAATGAGATAGTTTAAAGCCAAGCTGCTAGGTTTCGTTGACGTCATCATACTACCGCTAGATAGTAGCACGTGGACAAACTGTGTGTGTTTTCAGGAGTCAAGAACTTTTCAAATATTTTGTTTCTGTTTCGGAAACATTTCATCATTTCTAATCGTTTTGTAAGACCTTGAAAATGTTTTTCTGCGTACCTATTTCAGTCGACAAGTAAGCAATTGCTACAAATGAGCCGGTTTTTCTTTCATCCTACTTCAAACCACCAATTTCGCTATTCATAGTATACCATTCACGATATTTTCGTACATGCCACCTAGTATTACTTCATTGAAAAGAATCTTTATTCTGACTGTATTGCTATATAACGTGTCTATAATAAAATTGAACGACAGAGATAATTGCGAGTGGCAACGCGACGTGGCTTTGGAGAGCGAAGTGCGCTAATTGACCCGAAAATGTGTTGAGCGTTGAAATATGCACCAAGTGACTGTGTCTCACCTGCTACATGCTAGACATACTAATTGCGTGAGGCTCGACTTACGCTAGCCCAGATTTTGTTTAAGTATCCTGTCCAAAGCACAATACTTTTTTCATACATTAACAGAGTATTTTTTGTTATTGTTTTTGTTTTTTATGGAGCGTGGTGGCTTATTAATAACGCTCTGGCCTCGCACTGGGGAGGACGCGGGTTCGAATCCCCGTCCGGGTATCCAGAGTTAGGTTTTCCATAGTTTCCCCAAATTATTCGAGACGGATACCGGGATGTTTCCTTCAAATGGCCATGGGTGAATTCCTTCCCGTTCCTTGTCCCCAGTCCTTTCCAGCCTCTAGTCATCTCGACGTCGACGAGGCGTAAAGCAGTAAGTAAAAAAAAAAGTTTATTTCCTAGCAGAATTCAAGTACTTTGCAACAGCAAAATACTAATAATTAACAAACTTTTAGTTGAGGATTTAGTCTTTTATGAATGATTCAGAGATAAACTTAAATTAGATAACAGGTAGAGGAACTTAGATACAAAACTTTGGTCAGATCATTGCTTGAATATGGTGGGAGTCACGGATATGAAATACAGGAGCTGGATGGCGTTCAAAGTAGAACACTTAGATTTGTTTGTGGAAATTATCGCAGGACATAGTCAGTAACTGATATCACAAAGGAGCTGCATTGGGAGTCATTGGAAGACAGGAGAAGGGTGATGGGAGAGATGGGAATGTATAAGGCATATTTTGGAAATGGGGCTTGGAGGGATATTGGTGTAAGAATTAGGAGTAGTACACAGAAAGGAAAAGATGACCATGGGCTCAAGTTGGCATTCCACGCATAAGGGAGTGGTAAAAAAATTTTGTGGGTATTGGTGTCAGGGATTGGAATAAATTAGCATGGGTACTAATGAACACCGAGCGTGGTGGTGTAACGGTTAGCGTTCTCGCCTCGCGTTCGGGAGGACGGCGTTCGAATCCCCGTCCGGGCATCCTGATTTGGGTTTTCCATGGTTTCCCAAATCACTCCAGGCAAATGCCGGGATGCTTCCTCCAAAAGGCCATGGCCGAATTCCTTCGCATTCCTTGCCCCCATCCTTGCCCCCCATCCTTGCCCCCCATCCTTTCCCGTCTCTAAAGACCTCACTGTTGAGAGACGTAAAGAAGTTAAAAAAAAAAGAGTAATGAACAATTTACCAAAAAGGCTGAAGGAATTTAAAATTAAAATTCACAAATGGTAAAAGAAGATGTGTGGAGGAATTTAACACTCAAAGTATATAAGATAATAATAAAAAATAATAAGGAATGGGTGATTGCCATATCGCAGTTAAATTCAATTAAAATCAAACTAATTGAATTAAGCCTTTGTACTACTGCGTCCAGGTACCTGACTTGTTTGTCCGATGGTGTTTATTGGCCGAGTAACCAGCCGGTGTTATTATCGGGTAGCAGGTCGGCTGGCTGTCTCGGCCAACACAAAATTCCCTGCGCGTGCCCTCGCTCGCCTGTTAAATTCATAAACGCGTTGCCCCCGAATTTATTATTCCGCAGCCGGAGATCAATCTTCGTTGAATAAACTTCCGCGGCCGGACCTTTTAATTTATTTATAGTTCATAATCGGCCCCTTCATTAACTCACCGTTGTCAAAACGGCCTTTATCTCTCGCTAAGATACACGGCGAGATTATCGCTCGCCTTAAGTTCTCCGAGGGGGGAAAACTAGTTCCCGACGGCTCGTAATCACGCGCACGGACCACAAGACCTGCCCGGCTCGGCAATTTAAACGATTAAAAGAGCAATTTTGGAAAGAATGCCGAGGAGGTCTTAGATATGCAGTGAATAACGCCGTAATAAAGGGCTGCACTACCAGGAAACACTCAGTATGCGGGAGTTAACGACGACAAGCGACTAACGGGTGCGCGAGCCGCCGCAGCTGGCACTGCGCATCTGACCCGCCGCGTTAGCACACTGCTCGAATGCCACCGAGCGTGGTGGTGTAACGGTTAGCGTTCTGGCCTCGCATTCGGGAGGACGGCGGTTCTAATCCCCGTCCGGCATCCAGATTTGGGTTTTCCATGGTTTTCCAAATCACTCCTGGCAAATGCCGGGATGCTTCCTTCAAAAGTCATGGCTGAATTACTTCCCATTCCTTGCCCCCCCCCCCATCCTTTCCCGTCTCTAAAGACCTCGCTGTTGAGAGACGTTAAGCAGATAAAAAAAAGCAGATACTCAGCTGGCATTACAATGATTTTTTTAAAAAAACTTCAGTCTATACGCTGTGGATTTTCAGTCTAAAGTTTCTTTCCCTGCAAGACAGCTTGATAGTTGGTTTCTTTTGTATTTTCTTTTTTAAAAACCTCAGACGTTATACCTCGTCGACGTCAAGGAAATTAGCGGCGGAAGAGGACGTGAAACAAGGAAAGGGATGGAATTCCACTATTTGACTTTTGAAGGAACCATCCCACTATTCGTCTGGAGTGATTTGGGGGAACCATGGAAAATCGAAATGTGGATGGACAGATGGGAATTCGAACCCACATCCTCCCGGATGAGAGGCCAGAGCGTATCTGAATGACGCATTAGAGACCATCAGAGATGATGAGATGTACGCTAATCAGCCGGAACATAATGACCACCTACCTAATAGCCGGTATGTCCGCCTTTCGCACGGATAACAGCGGTGACGCGTCTTGCATGGAAGTAATAAGGCCTTGGTAGATCGCTGGAGGGAGTTGACACCACATCTGCACACTCAAGTTATCTAATTCCCGTAATTCCCGGGGAGGGGGTGATGAGCTCTGAAGCCACGTTCAATCACATCCCAGTTGCAACTTGCCACTGTGTTCCTCCAACCACTCCATCAGACTCCTGGCCTTGTGACATGGGCATTATCTTGTTTTTTTATATATATATATACAAAAGAAAAAGAAATAAAACACTGCCGTTGGGAAACATGATCGTTATGAAGGGGTGTACATGGTCTACAACCAGTGTACGATGCTTATTGGCCGTCATGGTGCCTTGCACGAACTCCACAGGACCCATGGATGCTCACGTGAATGTTTCCCAGAGCATAATTGAGCCGCAGCCAGCTTGTCTCCGTCCCGCAGTACAGGTGTCAAGAAGCTGTTCCCCTGGAAAACGACGGATTCGCACTCTCCCATCGGCGTGATGAAGAAGGTATCGGGATTTATCACACCATACAACGCTCTGACACTGCGCCAACGACCAGTGACGATGGTCGCGTGCCCATTTCAGTCGTTGTTACCGATGTCGTGATGTTAACATCGTAACTTTGTAAGTCTTGAACTCTGCAAAACATTAACGTCTGATGTTAGTTCCGCCACAGTTTGCCGCCTGTCCTGTTTAACCAGTTTGCCCAGCCTACGACGTCCGACTTCTGTAATGAGGGGTGGACACCCAACCTCTCGACGTTTGGACGTCGTTTTACCATAGCATTCCTTGAACACCCGACAAGCCGGGCAATTTCTGAAATCCTCGTGCTGAGCCTCCGGGTCATCACAATCTGCCCTCGGTCAAACTCAGACGGATGCCGCGCCTTCCCCATTCTAAACACGGATAGCACGCTTACTGATACTAGAGGGTGTTTCAAAAATTGCCGGTATATTTGAAAAATCAATAAAAACTAAACGAGCAGCGATAGAAATACACCGTTTGTTGTAATATGCTTGGGACAACAATAAATTTTCAGGCAGACAAACTTTAGAAATTAGTTACAATTTTCAACAACAGATGGCGTTGCAGTCTGGAAAAATCTAAAGTACGATATTTTCATTTCACAGCAAGCTTGCAATCTGTGAACAGCACACGCTTACAGCAGAAAGACGACTTACAGAATGGCGAGCTCACAGACTGCGTTTACTTCTATATCTTTGAAATCGCATGCAGCGCCATCTGTTGTTGAAAATTGTAACTAATTTCGAAAGTTTGTCTGTCTGAAAATTTACTGTTGTCCCAAGCATATTGCAACAAACGTTGAATTTCTATCGCTACCTGTTTAGTTTTTATTGATTTTTCAAATATACCGGTCATTTTTGAAACACCTGGTATATGCACCATGCGTGTGTCTTACTAGCAGTCATTCCTCGTCAGGTGACTCTGTTATCGCCTGGACGGGCTTATATCGATGGTAGGTTGGTGGTCGAAATGTTCTTGCTGATCAGTGTATATATAACCAGTACGACTTCAGTTTCCTGGAATTTTAACTAGTTTCCATAATTGTCTAGGCAAATACTAGGAGTGTTTCAAATTTCCACATAAAAATTGTATATCTCTCCAACAGACGAATGAAAGAAGTCAAACAATTTATGGCAGAATTCCGATTGGAAATAACTTGAGTTCAGATGATACCACGAACTGAATGTTGAAATCCAGGAATTTTATTCACAGCTGAACACCAAGTAATCCACCCCGTTGGCTTAGTTTCCGACACCGTGATTGTGCCCACTTCTGAAACGAGGTCAGCTGCTTCTAATTTCGGCGGTGGAAGAAATTTTGGCCATCGGGCTGGCAGGATGGGTGAGGTGATGGTTCACAGTTCCTAATCACCAATTGTGCGCCAAAGTCCTTGCTTAAATCTCAAACCTCTCCACAGTGCGTATCGAGTGATGGTATACGGCACTGTTGATGTACTTCTTCTGTTGAATGGGGACGTTAAGCCTGGCTGCCACTTTGGTGTCTTTCGGAAGAGTATACCAAAATGGTCAGGCATTCTCTCCCTTCTTCATCACTCATCATACAAAACAAACAACACTCTACACTCAGCACACACATTATTAGAGCTCATCTTCCCAACAGAGCTCCCTTGGGAGTGTCCTACGCCCGGGAACGAGCATGGCATCAGAAGAAGTTCTACAAGTTCACTCAGAGTACAGTCGTCCTAGGGAGCGTAGGTGCTAGAACGCAGCTTTCAAGTACTGGGTGGCGCCGGTTTGAGTCCGGCCTGGGACATGAGTAATTTCAATCACGTTTCGTGTTTTAATCTGTTGTCGGTATTTTACGGATCAATAACACTTGTGAGAAGACAATACATTTAATTTAATTTAATTTAATTGCAATGGAGCACAGGCTCCGGTGGCAATTTCCCTACACACCCATCTTCCCCCTATCCTGCACCTACCTACATTTTCCCTCTACAAATTTTATCTTTAAATTCTTTCAAAGTTTTCGGTAAATTATTCATCATTTCTCTTGGTTACTCATTCCAATCCCTGACACCCTTACCTAAAAAAGAGAATCTTCCCACACCCTTGTGCCTGAAATCGAGTGCCAGTTTGTGGTCATGGTCATCTTTTCCCTTCCATGCACTACTTTTCATACCTATTGCAATATTTTTCCATGCCTCATCGCCAGTATATGCCCTGTACACTCCCATGACCCTCCTCATCCTCCTCCTGTCTTGCAATGAATCCCATTCCAGCTCCTTTATCATATCCGTCACTGATTGCATTCTGCGATAATTTCCAGAAACAAATCTAGCAGCCCTGTTTTGCACCCTCTCCAACTCCTGTATTTGATACGTAAAATGAGGGTCCCATACTACACTACCATGGTCTGACCAAAGTTTTGTAACCCAATTCCTTGACTTCTCTCGTACATCCCCTCATCACTCTCTCCAACAAGTGCAGAACTTTGAAACCTTTTCCTACCACCTGTCCTATGTGTCCTGCCCAGTTAAGTTTGTTATCAAAAGTAATTCCAAGATATTTAAATACACTTGATAGCCAGAAAACGATGCTAATCACATAACTTCCAATGTAGACACCACGTGAGGTAGTTCAGGATTCGCCTACAGGCGAAGGACTCACAAAACGATGGATTTTCTACAATTCTGTTTCATCCATTTTTTATTCAGAGTAAATTTTGCTTATTAACCGGGATACAGTCAACGCCATGGATCTAATGTTCTCCAAAAAGTGACATCGGAACACACAACACGGAAGTTACGTCAGGCATCCACCAACGGTAAGATGGGAGCGGAACGGACTGACGTATGAGGACAAAATGACGGTAATTATAACACGGCAGATAGTAATTAACAAGCTGTCTCTTAACTAACCTGATGCGCAGACAGCCAAGTTACTTCCCAGAGTACAAAAAGAAGCTTCCCACATCGCGATCACAAAGTGTCGCTGCGCTTGTTATCAGGGGAGAAATCTGGAAGCAGGAAACATTTGCGTAAACATTAAGAGTAATTTTTTCGCAATTTTATAACTTTGTTTCGTTCTCTACTTAAAATAATGCTGAGACACGATTTGCTGAAGAAGAAGGGTGACAGTAATAGGGAGTTGCGAAAGAAGAAATTTGGTAAATTGTGCCGCAGCTATACTCGTAAACTTAGTTGTACAAAGTTTTTATTCACCGGCCTCGATAGCGCAGGAGCTAGAGTACTGGTCCCACCTGCCGATGGTTGCCGGTTCGAGTCCGGCCGAGGGCATGGGTGTCTAAGTGTTGTGTGTCTATGTGAATGTCCTGTCCGTCCTGTGGTGTCCATACTTAGAAGCTCCAATATATATACTGGATGACTGATTCATTGGAAGCTATGATAATCACACTGAGCTGGCTGTATGGCCTGAGTAGCCGAATGCCTTTAAAAATAATAATAATAATAATTTTACTCGTTACAGAGTTGCAACAGCAGTTTTGTAAATTTCAGATTTCATGACTGTATTCATTTCAGGAATTACGAATCCATCAAACTACAATCACATAGTTGCGTTATCCTAAAATCGTACCCAACGTCGCCAGGGAAATAAGTCGAAAGTTTGTCAGTTAGCTATGCGATTTGCCACCTCTTCGTTGATTCTGATATAAACTTAAAGTCAGTAGTTATATTAGAAACAATTTACCAGATTATGAAGAGGCGTGTCTTATTTCATATATACACTAAAACAAAACTCTTGTTTTCATCTTCTCGGAGGCTTGGTGCAGCATATTGTAAATGGTCGCTGGATTTTTTTTTTATTATTATTATTTTTTTTTTAAGGTAAAACAAGTGGTTACGTATAAATTCCTTGCGGTAGATCAAGAAATTAAAAGTGACAGACACTAGAACTAAAAAAAACTTTTAACGTAGCCTTAACAGAATAAGTAAAGACTAAATCACCTAAAAAGTCAAGGCAATAAGGTTTTTAGGTAAAATCAAATCATCGTATAGCTCAAGTATTGTTCGGCAGACAGGTAACAGACGTTTTGATTCGCCGCGCAAAGCGCCTCTCGTCATGGCTAATTAACCTAACCCGGTAACCCTACTGGGTATAGGGGAGCTATAGCTTAACGTGGAATCCGAATCAGGGAAACGTTCTGACGTATTTCACATTACATAACAAACTGTGCCAGAGGTGAATGTTTGATTAAGAGCCGAGAATCCCAGTAGATACCGCGATTTGAATCTGCGACCTTTTGATCTCCGTCAGATGCCTTAACCACTGAACTACCAGACTACTTTTAAGAGTCTTGGAAATTAACGGTCACTTGAGTCAGACGACGCAAACAAAATAGAATAGTATTGTGCTGATCTTTCTAACGTTCAAGATTCAAGTTTAGCAGGAGACATGAAGCGTGGAGCTGTAGTTGGTATCTCCAGGAGGAAAAGGAAAATGTGAAGCATAGTTTAGTACCGCAAATATAAACACGAGGTAGCAAGACGTAAAATGTGCTACTAACTTCCCTTGAGGTCTAATAAGTAAGGATTAGAGCTGTTCCATTACTAGTTAATTACTTCTAACACAGCAATCTGCTCTCTAAAGCAGGCTATTACTGAGTTGTAGTGAGCCGTTAGAAGAGAACGGTTTCAAAGTCACTATCTGCCACGGGTTTTATGTACGTCGAGTTTCAATTCTTAACCATTTTTTTAATTTAAACATACACGAACCTTGTACTCTCGGAAATAGGAATGCCGGATGGGGTAATAAAAATTCCAGCATGCAGTTCACAACATTTTTCACGTCATCTAGAGACTGGATGGAGATATTTGAAGGAATCTTCATGTTTCTAAAACAAAAAAATCGCCTATTTCAAATACTCCTTGTGTGCCATGGCTATGTACATTTTGGTGATATACCTTTTTAACACTTTTTCGTGGGTACTTACGATCAGTACCAAAGATCTGACTTTCGATTGAATTCAAGTTTATCGCTCTGCTTCTCTGACAAACACAAATTTAGCAAATTGCAAGGATAGCAATCAGTGGAAATTGGGTCTTAGGGCTTCACAACTTTCTATAATATTGGATTTTATGTTTATCACATGTGCATCAGACTTTCGACTTAACCCATACATTGTAGTATCATACACAGAATTATTAAAACAGGAGGAGATTTTGCATTTTTAGTTCTCAAAAACTGTAGAAGAAACAAACAAATACGTGCCACACATTACTGGATGAAGGACGATTCAAAGATTGTAACTCACGCCTCTTAGTTCCATTCGGTATCGCCTACAGCGCTGTTGTCTGTTTACGTGGAAATGGCGACACCACAGGAGAAGTCGTTTTATTTGTGCAGTATGCAAAAAGTGAATCAATTGTTGATGTGTAGCGTGCATTCCGTTTTAAATTTAATTAAGTGGTACTCGTCATAGACGGATTTACGACTGGCAAAAGAAATTCATAGAAAATGATTGCAAATACAAAGGAAAGCACACAAAACGACTTCTCCTGTAGCTTCGCCATTTCCATGTAAACAGAAATAGCACCGTTGAAAAAAAAAAGTCTCAATTTTGTTTTCATCTCTAGGTTTAATATCGTCAACTTATTACCTGTGATGGAAGCATATGTTAACTACTGAACAGAAATGCTTGTGAACACCATACGATTTGTAATGTGATGTGATGGTTTAATTGCTGTCAGTTAGTTTACAATACTGTGCAGAATGATTAATTAAAATTAAAAGTAATTCTTCCAGCTACACTTGTTAAAATTTATGGTTTCAGGCTGATTATTCAGTATATCCTTGTTTGAAACGAAATAAATTTGGATAACTTTCCTTAAGATACGTTTAGTTTGTTAAGTAGCCTAATCTATAGAGGAGTATCGGGTAATATGGAATACCATTTATGTTATGTTGAACAAAACAGTACTGAAAATAATTTTACTCCTGAAACTGAAACCAATTCAACCTTCAACGTCTTGTGATAATATATATTTAATAAAAAGCTATCAAAACAGAAATTGTAATTAGTAAAATTTAGTTTAAAGAAATGTTGTTTGGAGGGTAATATGGAATAGAAGGTTTCAAATAACGTAATCTATCTGGAATTAAGAAAAACGGATTTAATGATGCTTTTTAGTCAACATCATCATCATCTATGTCGGATTCAATAGCTTTAGCTTCTTTCTTTTTTGGCTTTTCTTAAAACAAAACATAATTAACGAATTAATTCAGAAATTTGTACTTTCTCAATTGTTATTTTATTATTTTCAATCAATATTAACAAAAATAGTATTACCCACACTTATATTTTATTAAAAATGTATTTCAAGTCAGTAATTATTTTTCGGGTTGTATGAAATACCACAATTTTATGTCTGTTTTTGTGGAATACTAAGTATTTCATATTACCCGAATCGCCAAAATAGGCTTGATGATATTATAAAAAAGATGCCAGCCAGAAAGGAGAACTGTGCAACAAACCATCACTCTTTTAGTACACTAGCGATCAACAAAATAAATCTAATATTTTATATATATTTTAAAAAACTAATCTGCAAAAATTCTCGAAAGTGGAAAAACAAACTTTGTTGGACAGCAAACACAGTTCAGCTCCCAAATGACCGACCTACATAACAAACCTTCATAGGAGTTTCGAGCAGCAGTTGGTACTTCCCCTACACAGCAGCATTAAGCAGAGGAGAAACCTAGGTATTCCACATTACCCGGCTATTCCATATTCCCGATTCTCCTCTACCTACCGCAATTAGAAATTCTCCCTCGATGCGGTAAGAACTTATTATTTTCACAGCCGTGTGAGCCATTCTCCTCGCCCACTATGTAATTATCTGTAAATTTGCGATTTTACCTTCAAAGTATGCAGCTCAACTAGAATACATTATGAGAAGCAGTGGAAGAGTAAAAAACAAAAGAACCCATGCAGATAAAACTACTTTGTACCTTGAATCGAATACACAGTTATCAGCCGTTGTAGCTACTGCTGATACGCGGAGAGATAAGGAAGAAGTCGGTGAAACGTTGCCGACTAGGCGGTGAAGTTATAAAGACGTAAGCCAGCACGCTCGTGTACAAAAGATTTCCGAGCGGTTGTCTCTCCCGCCGTAAAGACGGCCGGGGACCTTTATTAAGGTAGTACTTAAGGCACTCGGCTGCGGCATTAAACGCTAGACGGCAGCGGTAAATGGCAGGTATGCGCACCGCGTTATTATTTTCGGTTTTTGTTCTGCCCGCGACAGTAATTAAGACTTTATTGCGTGGAAGAGAGCAGAATTATTACTCTGGAACATTTCGTTTTGGTCGTGCTTCGGACAGCGCTAGCTAATGAAACGCCAACTAGCGTCATGTACTCATTGAGAAGAAAAGCGACGACCGAGTCATCTTTGAGCCTTGGCGGGATTACAATAAAAAAGACACCATCTCAAAGACAGGTTCATTCTGATTTTGCTGAATCCGATCAAATATAGGTACATGCAGGATACTTTTAATTTAATTATAATTAAATTGTAATGGAGCACACGCTCCGGTGGCAATTTCCCTAAACACCCGTCTTCCACCTTTCCTGCACCCACCTACATTTGCCCTCAACAAATTTTAACATTAAATTCTTTCAACGTTTTCGGTGAATTATTCATCATTTCTCTTGGTAACTTATTCCAATCCCTGACACCCTTACCTAAAAAAGAGAATCTTCCCACACCCTTGTCCCTGAAATCGAGTGCCAGCTTGTGGTCATGGTCATCTTTTCCAGTACTTGTGACAAAAGCAAGTAGTTGGTTAATACAGAGAGGGTTAATACGCTAAATGTCACATACTTTTTGAAGCTGTTCGTTTATTTATCATGACGATGAGAGAATAGGAGATTCACACTGCATTTCAGTTGCGCTACGAGTAATTTTTAGTTTCTATCACGTTGTTATGATTCTTAACCGTTTGTATGTCACATTTTAATGGTGGTTTAGATACATAAATGAGAGTGGTCACTTTGAAGATTGCAAATTCTTTATTATCGGTTGCCAATCCGTCTTGCTGAAAATATTCCCGAAATGTCTTGGGTATTGAATAAATTTGCAAGAAACAGATTATTAATTTATAACACACAGTTTTATTATTACTTGAAAAATTTATATTTGGCCACAACACCATGACAATACTAATCATCTTTTATTGGAACTTTGTTTCTCGAGACTGCAGGTTATTCATATATATAAAACACGATGTTTAGTGTTAGAAGCTGCTGAGGATTGGGAACAAGGAACGGGGAAGGAATTTCTCCATGGACTGTTGAAGGAAACATCCCGGCATTCGTCTTGAATGATTTGGGAGTCCATGAAAAATCAAAATCTGGGTGGCCGGACTGGGGATTTCAACCTAGGACCTCAGGACCGAGCGTTACCGCTCACCCAAAAGGTTCGGTTCAGAGTCCTGGACACCTGTCGATCACCTTATGAAATTGTCGACAAGTAGTAATCAAAAGCTGCAGTGTTCACATAAATTCACATAGTGACTCCATACGGTTGCTTCACACATCGATGTAGTCTTCATTCACATCTTCTTTCTTGAATTCACTTAGTCCAAAACTTTCCACGAACGTAACTAAAGCTTCTTGATGATTTTCCATACATTTTGCTGTTTGGGCCAAGCTTTGAATTTCCAGTTAGTTCTTGGAAAAAAACTGATGAGGTTCGTTCCAGGAAAATATTGGCATATTTTTTTCTCTAGAAATGACGTAATTTTCACTCTCTTCGATTTGCTGATTTTTTTGTTGATCAAACAGCTTCAAGATATTATTCGAGTCAATTAGTTTCTCTACACGAATTCTTCAGTTATATTTATTTTTTGATATTTGTACATTCGAATAGTTCGTTCTGTTGAGTCTATAATGAACCATTAATTTTTATTACTGTAGTACTGATTTCTAATTACCTAAATCTAAAAAAAATCTTACTTATAATGGTTCAATTATTTTACAATAACTACTAAAATACTGATTGCCATAATCTATTACTCAGACTACTACTAATCTACACTTAAAAACTAAAATCTGCATTATCATCGGAAAAGATACTCCCTACGTAAGAGTGTCATCTGCAAACGTGAGTACGTTAGGTTCAATATACGTACTGCAATCAAAATAATCGATTTCTGTGGCTAACTTTATTTGATTAGGTTGAATAATTTGGCCTAACAATATTCCTTTTTTTGCCTACGACATCACTTTACAGTATCCGAAGACCACAGCATTGAGCAAAAGAGAATGAAAGATTTTACAAATTCTACACTAACGGCTGGCATTTCCTACTTTTGCGATCTTTCCCCTAACATTCTCTTTTGGGGAAGATCATTTTTATTATGGCGAACGAGTGTCAACATTTCCCGCTCTATCCAGTGACTTGTCAAAATTTGAAAATTTGAGATTTCCACTCCATCGTTTTGCCGCCCCCGAAACGATGCCGGCTACGACAAGTGACTCAATTCCTTCCCCCCCCCCCTCGCCCTCCTCTCAGATTCTCCAGCACTGCTCTACCAGAGTCTACATTCTGAGAAAAATATCCTTTGAGCCCAACGAAAATAAAAGAATTTCCATGGTAACGGATGTCCCTGTCTTTCCTCCCAATCCTTTCCTCCTTAAATCTTATTTAGAGTGGATCATTTCCACCAGTCATTCTTCAGGCAAATGCCATTATCCACCGCTGTAAATCCTTAATTACCCAGACCGCCTTTTATGAGGTGAATCAGATTTTAACGCTGAGCTACGGTTCCAAAGCAATGCTGCCGAACTGTTTGGTATCAGCGCTTCAATTACAGTCGCTTGCGGCCAGCCGTAGCGAGCGGTCGCACCGAACTTCCCTCAGAGTGTTGTGAGGTTAAGTGATAGTTTATCAAGGCGAAGAGCCTCTACAGTGTTACTGAAGAGTGTTTTGAAGACCGTGTGAACCACTGAAGATCCAGAATCTCCATCGGTGAAGTCCTCAACACGAATCTCGTGGATTTAAGCGGCGCACGCTGTTCGCCGCCACAGCGCACGCTGGGTTCGTGTTTACAGCCGAGCAGTAAGTAGCAACCCACATAATGGCTCCTGTAGATTCAGTCCGAAAGAACACTGTCAGATTCAGCTTTGATAGGAAGTTCATCAGACCTACAGCTCTTGAAATTCATGAATGGCTTTTTGAAACGGTGCACTTGAGAGAGACTGACGTCTTTGGAATACAACTAGATTCCTTCCAGAATGCTGTTTTCGTAAAATTCGAGGAGGATAAAGAAGTATGCGAAAAGCTAATAAGGGACTTTTCAGGAAAATTGAAATTTAAACATACCGACGGTCAGATCAGTAGCGTCCATGTATCAGATGCGGGAATGGGACAACGCAATGTCCGGGTAGTTAACCTCCCCTTTGAAATTTCTAACGAATCAATAACTTTAGCTCTGAAACCCTTTGGGACGATACTGACAATATCAGACGATTGCTGGGGAGGAAATATTAGATATCAAAAGCCTAACGGGGTGAAAATCGTAAAAATGGAAATAAAAAGACACATCCCGTCATACATAATGGTTGCGGGATACCGGGCTCTGATTATTTATGACGGGCAGCCCAGAACGTGCGCCGTCTGCAACTCCACTGATCATATCCGAGCGGAGTGCCCACGAAAACAAACCACGGTACTGCCGATCCGTTATGCAAGACAGGAAGCACAACCAGATCATGATAAATTACCCAGAACCGAATTGGATACCAACTTTCCACCATTACCGAATCAAAACACGGAAGTGTCACAAGACACAAGACCAGTGTAAACCCGGAAGAAACAACACGAAGCGGGACTCGCTTAGCAGACATAAACATCACTCAACAAAAACAGTGTAACATAATTGAGGAACAGGAAAATGAGATTACCACTAGAAAATACTTTCTGACGGAACCACTCAACCAGACAGCCCACACCCACAAAGAGTCACACCAGTCCACTCCTAAGGATATATTACAGTCCTCTTCCGCCCTTGACTCGGACACGGATGGTACTACGCAGCTAAGTGCAAGGAAAAAGCGACGGGGACGCAGAACAGCCACGCAAACATCACAAACTTCGAGGACAAGGGCAGAAAGCAACAAGCGCACGCGGCTACAGGAGGAAAATCTAACGTAGCAGAGGCGTCCCAGCTCCCTCCGAATCCCCCAAACAACAAGCAAAAACCTGAAAAAACGAAAAACAATCCTTTCGTTCTTGAAACGGAAGGTTTAAGTTGGGCCGACGACATGCAGGGAATTTCGGAAGAAGCACCGATGTCAACAGAAGAAGACAAAGCAGTCTGTCCGCCTCCGCCCCCGAACAAAAACCCCTGAGAAAACAGCAGCGCGCATAGAAAAAAACTATGCTGCAAACATACAAAATCGCTACCATCAACATCAACAGAATCACTACAAAATCAAAAGTGAAAAGCTTAAAGGATTACTTGTATGACAACTGCATAGACATAGCACTGCTCCAAGAAATCATCCTAATAGATTTACGCATCACAGGGTTTACCCTTTTTCTGAATTCCTCCCCAGATGGCGGCACAGGAACCGCAATTTTAGTCAGAGAGGGCATTCCCTGCAGGGATGCCGACATCGTGGAAACGGGGAGAGGGATTTCAATATTTATAAACGACATTTTGCTGGTTAATGTCTACGCCCCCTCAGGAACTAACAAAAGAAAAGAAAGATCAATGTTCTACAAAACAAACGTGCCTTTCCTTCTCAGGAACAACCCGACAAAAATCATAATGGGTGGAGACTTCAATTGCGTCACTCACCCCATAGACCACACCCGAACTTTAACAGATGTCCTGAACTTGAGAACTTGATAAACGGGCTACATCTGGTAGACACATTCAGACAAACCCAGGGAGACCTACAGAAATTCACATATGTCACTAGCTCATCAGGCAGGCTAGATAGAATATACGTAACCAGTAACTTAGCAAGTGAAATAAGTAGCACTGATATAGCCCCTATAAACTTCTCAGACCACTGCAGTTACCTGTGCAACATCAAAATGCAGCCCCAACCAATACGAAGGAACAAAGGATACTGGAAAATGAATACTTCATTACTAAAAGACGCTGAGCTCCAAACCCTATTCATCAGTCCTGGCAGTCCTCCTTGCAAAACTGCCACCAATACAGAAATAGCTTGGAATGGTGGCTACTCAAAGCAAAACCTTATCTCCGCAAAACAATAATACTCTACTCAAAACGGAAAAGATACTGGCAGAACGAGACTATCGAATTCTACTATAGATGCCTACGAGAACTGTATGCAAACACGAACCCAAACCCAACCACCTTCGCACTGATTAAAAAATATAAGGCAAAAATAACTAGGCTTAAGGAAAACAGCACAAACACTCTATTGTTACGATCAAAGCCTAAAGATATAGTAGAAGAAGAAACTGCTTCTCTATATCATTTAACGAGAGCCCAGAAAAGAAGAGATCAGACCTTGATTACGGAGATAAAGAACAACAACGGCGACACGTTAAGAACTCAAGGGGAAATCGTCAACGCCGCACTCTCGTATTTTTCCGATCTCTACACAGAGGAAGGAAATGATGAAAGAGCAGCCCAACAGTTCTTAGAACCCATCAATAGTGTGATCTCCGACAGTGAAAGGGAAAACCTGTCCAGTGAATTTGACTTGGAAGAGATGGAGTCCTCAATTAAAAAGGCAGCAAGAAACAGATCCCCCGGGCCTGATGGAATACCAGTTGAATTCTACTCCACGTTCTGGCCTCTCATAAACAGGAAACTACTCCAAGTAATGAATGAAATATGGCGGAAAGGCACTATACCACAAGTCTTCAGTGAAGGGATAATTTAATTTAATTAATTTAATTAATTGCAATGGAGCACAGGCTCCGGTGGCAATTTCCCTACACACCCATCTTCCACCTATGCTGCACCTATCTACATTTGCCCTCTACAAATTTTATCTTAAAAGTCTTTCAAAGTTTTCGATAAATTATTCATCATTTCTCTTGGTAACTCATTCCAATCCCTGACACCCTTACCTAAAAAAGAGAATCTTCCTACACCCTTGTGCCTGAAATCGAGTGCCAGCTTGTGGTCATGGTCATCTTTTCCCTTCCATGCACTACTTTTCATACCTATTGCAATATCTTTCCATGCCTCATCGCCACTATATGCCCTGTACACTCCCATGACCCTCCTCATTCTCCTCCTGTCTTGCAATGAATCCCATTCCAGCTCCTTTATCATATCCGTCACTGATTGCATTCTGCGATAATTTCCATAAACAAATCTAGCAGCCCTTTTTTGCACCCTCTCCAACTCCTGTATTGATACGTAAAATGAGGGTCCCATACTACGCTACCATATTCGAGCAATGGTCTGACCAAAGTTTTGTAACCCAATTCCTTGACTTCTCTCGTACATCCCCTCATCACTCTCTCCAACAAGTGCAGAACTTTGAAACCTTTTCCTACCACCTGTCCTATGTGTCTGCCCAGTTAAGTTGTTATCAAAAGTAATTCCAAGATATTTACATTTCAAGTCTTCAGCAAGCAATTCTTTCCCCACCTTATATTCATAATTAACCTTTTGCTTTTAATTTGTGTATCTAATAAGCTGACTCTTCTTTGCATTTATCTTCATTCCATGTTTACCAACCCAATCAGATATCCTTTCCAGATCACCTGCAACTGTTTACAATCCTCTATCGTTCTGATCTTTTATACAGCATTATGTCATCTGCAAACAATCTAATTTCAGATAGTAAACAATCAACACAATTATTCATTAGAATAATGAATAGCAATGGTCCCAATACGCTACCCTGTGGCACACCCATTTTTACTTCAACTTCTTTTGATACTACATTTCTACCCTAACTTCTGTTTTCTACATTTTTACCTTATTTACTACCATTTTATAGCTTACTCTGTCAAACGCCTTAGACAGATCTAGTGCTACACTATCAATTTGGCCTCCCTTGTCCATTTCATCTGAAATATCTTGCATATATCCCACCAACTGAGATTCGCATGAATATCCTTGCCTGAAACCATGTTGCCTGCTTGAAAACCATTACGTTCCTCACATATATTTCTGATGTGGTTGCATATCAATCTTTCCATTAATTTACCTACCACTGATGTCAAACTGATTGGCCTGTAATTCTCAACTCTATTTCTCACCCCTCCCTTATGTACCGGTACTACTATTGCACTTTTCCAGTCCTGTGGTAAGCAGCAAGTGTCTAGACTCAATTTAAATAATATTTCAAGATAAGGTACAATGTCACATCCGGCTATCTTTAAGATATCTGTAGTAATATTATCTTCACCAGCCCCTTTATTTTTTTTCAGCTTTCTTATTTCCTTCATGATTTCCTCAGGATGGATATCAAATTTTTTACTATCGTCATTTCTAATTGTGTTGTTAAGCTCGTTCTCCGAATTAGACCCTCCTGTTTCTGATTCATTGTCCCTAATGCTTTCACTGAACCAGTTACTTAAAATCTCTGCCTTTTTCAAATCGTCAGTAACTTCTTCTCCATCCTTATCTATAAGTGTCTCTACACCCTCCCTTCCCCTCAGTTTCCTGATATAGCCATAGAAATTTCTAGATGCATCAGTCAATGGTCCTCCTGCACTGACAATACTCTTCATAAACCCATCTTTAGCCATTTTCTTTGCTGTTATTAAGTCCTTGTTTAGTTGTTTTAAATATTCCCTACTACCCTGCTGTCTCTTAACTCTGTTATGTTCTTTTCTTACCAACCTCTTTAACCTCCTCACTTCCCTATTATAGTACATAGGTTCTCTACTTCTCTTTATTTTCTGCTTTGGAATAAATTTTTCTTCCCCCTTTCTTATTATCTCCTTGAACTCTTCCCACCTTGACTCTACTGTACCTGAGCCTTCCTTCCATTTGCTGAATTGTTCTCTGAAATATCTCTCAAATTTGAAACCTGTGCCTTTTTATAATTGTACCTATTTCCCCCTTCAATTTTGGCTGCTGGTTTACTGAATCCTCTAATATCCATCAGAACTGCTTCATGATCACTTATTCCTTCAGTTACTTGATACCTCAAAAGGTTTTCATCGGGCTTAATTAGAAATATATCCAAAATATTTTGTCCCCTAGTGTTTTGCTCAACCACTTGTGTAAATCCTCCTTCCCTTATTAAGATATTTGCAAATCTTTGTTCCCTTGTGTTATTTATCTTATTCCCTTCCCAGTTTACACCTGGTAAATTTAAATCCGCCGATGATGATCATTCTATTCTCACCTCTGAAATCTGAGTATGAATTTAATTTCTCCCCAAGAGCCTCATCCTCTTCTGTCATTCTTCCACTGCGGTAAACAGCCAACACTCTGATTTTTTCTTTTTTATTACCCCAGAAATCTACCCCAAGTAACTCATGGTCTTGATCTATGAACGCCAGTGAACTGTGGTAGTTTTTGCTAACTAGTATGAAGACTCCTCCACCAATTGCTCCTCTATCTCTGCGGTACACTCTGTAACCATCAGGAAAAACCTCACTGTCTAGTACTTCTTCTTTTAACCAACTCTCTACCCCAATTATTACTTGTGGTTCGTGCATCTCTATTAAGTTTGCAAATTCGATTACTTTGTTCATTATACTTCTACAGTTTACCATTAACACCCTTACTACTGGCTTTACATTTTCAGAATTTATCTCCTCTTTCCCACTTTTACCGCAGTCAGTTATTGTTTCAGCCATTACCAAAGAACAGCAAAAGCAAAGAGATGAGGCAATTGAGGCCGATCACATTACTAAATTCAGATTTCAAAATATTAACCCGAATCTGGAAGAAAAGACTAGAACCGTATTTAAGCAGGATTCTAGGCAGTTATCAATCAGACCCTATACCAGGACGAGGTATAATCAAAGCCACGAATGAATACAGGAACGTCATCTCCATAGCCGCTGAAAAAAAAAAAAAAAATCCCGCGCAGCAATTTAGTTTGCCGACTTTGGAAAAGTCTAAGACCACGTGAACCACCAGTTTCTGCTAGAAGTATTAAGGAAATTCGGTTTAGGCATAACAACTAACAACTAACAAATAAAAAACAACTAACGTTTCCTCAAAACTCCAAATCAACGGCACATTGACCAGATGCTTTCAAAATAACGCGATCCGTAAGACAAGGATGCCTCTTGTCTATGATACTTTTCAGCATCTAAATAGAACCTCTATTAAGACATATAGACAAAACCATCAATGGCTACCCTTTCGACGGAAAACGAGTAAGCTGCCGAGCATACGCAGATGACGTGGGCTTTTATGTCAGTTCACAGGACGACATGAATAAAACCATAAACGCCATTAAACTCTTCCAACGAGCAACAAACGCAAGAGTAAACGTTAACAAGTCCGCACTACTTCACATTGGTAAAGGACTCACAGGCACGGGGAAAAATCTTCTGGGTCACGAAGTTACGAAACACACATCCCTAGGAATAATACTTGAGGAAAACCCGAAAAAATGTCCACAACTGGAGAAATACCTTAAATAAAGCAAGAGCAATTCTGAGAGCGCACAGTTTCAGAAGCCTCAACATGGTTCAAAAATCAAGTATGATAATCACCTGCATCCTAGGCAAAATAAGCTACCTAGCCCAGGTATTACCAATGCCTGACCCCATTGCGGAAAATCTGCAAAAAGCCTTATGTTGGTTTTATGTCAAAACTACAATTGAAGGTAAAATTTGAAACGCTAACCGACCAAAAATAAAGGGAGGCCTGGACGTCATCAATGTAAAGGCCAGTGCAAAGCGTTACTGATACACGCAATAGACAACAACGGCTCCAGTTTCACAAACTTCAGTCATGAGGCACTACAAACCACAATGCACGAAAGCCCCAGTCTACTAGGAAAACATAGGGAAGAACATAAACCAGCTCAGAATCTATTTCTAGAAAAAAGTTATTTCGAAACGAGCTTAGACCCACCGCCACCCAAAACTAGTGATGTTCCGATACCATCAAAGTATCGATACCTACTCAAATGAGTAGTACTCAAATTGTTTTTGCGATACTTACTCATATGAGTACTGCAAAAGTATCGATACTTACTCATATCGATACTTTAAAAAAATTAATGTCGAAATATAAAATATATACGTTACATGTTGATAAATTATTTATTTTATGTGCCTAGTGTTATAAAATCAAATAACACTCAGTAAACATTTTTATTTATTATTAAAATTATAATAACGCTCACAATGTAAGCAAACTTTGAAGGTTTTGTCTTATCTTTAAATATTTATTTATTATTGTTTTAACACTTTTAAACAATAAAAGTCCGCTTTTGAAAGGTTTCCCAAAAAAGCAATGTTACAGATATTTTGCGGACAGCTTATTTGTTTTGTTTGTCATTGTTCACACGCATTAGAAAACAAACATTCACACAATACTGACGTTTGCTACAACAATATGATATTGTTGTGCGGATCTATAGAGACAAAGAAATGTTAGTTTCACTTCTCCCCATTCTGTAAATGGATTGCTTTTTAGAGACCACACACGCTTGGCGTTTTGTCACAAACTCCAAGCCTCTACAAACGCTTGGTTAATTTGGGGAGCCAAACATTATCATCTACACGCTTGCGCGTGCGCTTGTATGTTTTGGAGAAGAAAGCATGACGGACGTCGAGTTGTGTCGGCCAAAACTTTCGGTGTAACCTATTTTTAGAAAAGAAAATTAAAAAACGAGAGACGACAAAGAAGATCGTGGATGTTAAAAATCTACAGAAACCGTACCAAGTAATTATGATAATTTAATTCATGTAACTATGAAAAACTGTGTAGCTTCATGTATGTATTGATTTAATTTAAGTGTATTTTTTTATGTAATTACGAAACTAAGGAAATGGAAGTAGCTTCTAGGCGATATAAATAATGAAGGAAAGGAAAATTAACCCACCAATACCAAGTTGACGGCTGCGATGCAAGAAAACCTTTAATTGGGACAAACACATACAACATATTTCAGCAACTGCCTTCTCAGTAGTAAATAAAACAATACTAAGTCCGCACAAACGTGTAGCCGCTTCACAAGCACTTGCCGCAAACACCTTTGATTTGTACCAAAAAAACCGACAATCGATCGGATCAGCCACAAGTGCTGCAAGCCTACATAAGCCAAGCCAAGCGCCCTATACTTATGTTTCAATTTGTGAAGGTTTGACAATGTTTTGGCAAGCGTGTGGTCCCGGCTTACAGTGTTTGACAAGTAGAGGAGACTTTGTCATTACGGTGCGTTTCTTTGTGATATTTCCAGAAGTGAATTCCTGTGAAAACGCTACCTGAAGCAGCTTCTTCTTCCAATTCACATGGGACTTAGTTGCTTATGAACCATATCTTTTAGTTTTTGTGTGGGGCTGCACGGGAGCGACATTGGCAGGTGTAGCGAAATGCGCAATAAGTACAAATTTATTAAAACCAAATAGGGACCTAAAACAAACTCATCGAGATTATATTG
>JARYHS010000063.1:0-18686 GCA_031002005.1 Vandiemenella viatica | reverse complement strand
GACGAATCCGGCGGAAAAGTACATGAGGCAGCTGGGTACATATTTTCGACTAATAGTTGGAGATAAACATAACTCGTGGGTCAAACTTTGACAAATATTGAAAAATATTTTAATTTTACAGTGCATTGCCGAACGAATTTTAAAACGGTAGAGTTACAGTTCATAACTAAACATCCAGATTCCGGTATCACCGATGATATCGACGAGAAGATACAGCTGGCAAGAGAATTTTTCGTGGAACGCGCTAAAAAGCGAAAGAAATACGAAGATAAGCGGCAAACTCAACACTACCAAGTAGGACAGTTAGTACTAGTAAGAAATGTGCGTCCGTCTGATGCCGATAAGAATGTAATCTCTAAGTTTTTTGATTTGTACCATGGACGTTATCGTGTTCACAAAGTTGTATTACCAAATGCATGCGTACTAAGTGAAGGCGAGAAACTTTTTGGCACAGAGAACGCCAGAAACCTAAAAATCTATCATTCTCTGTAAAATCGTAATAAAATATAAAAAAGGCCTTTACGTAGCAAGCATAGGGTTGCACTGAGGGGTGGTTGCCGTTTACTTCAGTCGTTGGTCATGGAAGTGTGTTAGATAGATAGATAGATATATATGTTCACTTTGATCCCATGTGAGAATAATCTCGGGGATGTGGAACAGTACATACACTTACTAGTAATGTCAATATTACTATATAATTGATAATATTATTATATATTGACAACAAGTTAGCAACAACCCATTAGTATAACCAATATCTCCTGTAATCTACAAATACAATCCCGTGTTAATTAATACTTATTATGTGGAACAGTGTATACACTTGTTACCAGCATCTAATAACCAGTTATTTTCTTACCAACCAGTTACCATGATAAGTTTCACTGTAATTTGTGACTACATACTATATTATGTTAGTTGCTATTTATGTGGAACAGTACACAAACCTATTAGCAATATCAATTATATTACCAACAACTCATAAGCAGTCAATTACTGTAAAACCTGTTAGTATGATAATTTTTCACAGCAGTTTTTGAGTGCATGCTATCCCATGTTAGTTCCTATATATGAGTGAAATTTTGTAAACAGTGTAATTACTTCATATATCATTTTAGTAATTGTGAATAATTTGGTCACCTTCCCCTTCCATACTACTATTTTATCAGTCATTCTTAGTTACCAAATTCCAAGAAGAAAATTCTTTCACAGAGTAAAATGGGTTCTGAAGCAGAAACTCTTTCAGTTTGGACTTAAAGTAGTTTGGTTTTTGTAGATAACATTTAATTTCTGTTGGTAATACATTGAATAAGGAAGCTCCAGTAAATGTTAACCCTTTCTGTACAATTGACAGTGATTTGTAATCCTTGTGAATATTATATTTATTCCTAGTATTATGGCTATGTATGTCAGCATTAAGATTGAAGTGTTCAGGATTTTCCACTACAAATGATAGTACAGAGTATACATACTGTGCTGGCATTGTTAGTATACCCAGGTTTTTAAATAGATTTCTGCACGACGTCTGTGGGCTTGCTCCACAAATAGTTCTTATAGCACGCTTTTGCAATTTAAATACCCAATGTGCTTGTGATGAATTTCCCCAGAATGAGATGCCATAAGTGAGCAGGGAATGAAAATATGCAAAATATACTAACTTTCTGGTTTCTATATTAGCTATTCTAGATATTACCCTCAGTGAAAATGTTGCAGAATTCAGTTTTTTAAGAAGTTGTTGAATATGCTGTTTCCAGTTCAATTTGTTATCTATATATACACCCAGGAATTTTGTGAAACTGCTTTCATTGATTGCTTTTCCTTCTGATATCACATTATAGCTGACCTTTGTTTTATTTTTTGTAACAAACTGAAGTAACTGTGTCTTTTCTACATTAAGTATTAGTTTGTTGGCATTAAACCACCTGTTAATTTTCTTTATAACATCATTTGCTGTGTTTTCGAGGTTTTGTGCTGATGGGTCTTTCAAGGATATGCTAGTATCATCTGCAAAGAGCACCATGTGTTCATTATCACCTAGTATATGTGGGAGATCATTTATATAGATTAAGAACAGCAGAGGGCCAAGAATTGAACCCTGAGGCACACCACATTTAACTATACCCCATTCTGAGTTTATAACATCTCCTGTATTAGCATCTTTCAGTGATACACATTGCTTTCTATTTTCCAGGTACGATTTAAACCAATGTCCTGGCTTACCACTAACTCCATAGTGGTCTAATTTACCTAGTAGAATCTCATGATCAACACAGTCAGAAGCCTTAGCAAGATCACAGAATATACCTAGGGAATTTAATTTTTTATGCATTGATTCCAGTACGTCGTTTACAAAAGCAAAAATTGCTGAATCTGTTGAAACGCCTTGTCTAAAACTAAAC
Source organism: Vandiemenella viatica (assembly GCA_031002005.1). Classification (NCBI taxonomy): domain Eukaryota; kingdom Metazoa; phylum Arthropoda; class Insecta; order Orthoptera; family Morabidae; genus Vandiemenella; species Vandiemenella viatica. Next base: position 16,287 of record JARYHS010000063.1, on the reverse strand, counting down.
TGTACTTTACTGAGTAGGTCATTCTTTTGTAGATGTGCATACACCCTTCTGTACATTGCTTTTTCAAAGATTTTTGAAAATGCTGGTAGAAGTGATATCGGTCTGTAATTTTCAATCTTTGAGGTTTCACCCTTTTTATAAAGCGGTTTGATTATTGACTTCTTGAGTGAGTCAGGAAAGATACCTTCTTCAAAAGAACTATTACATATATGACTAATAACTCTACTAATGCTGGTGTTACATTGTTTCACTACATGGGTTGAAACCTCATCATAACCAAATGACTTTTTATTTTTGAGGGATTTAATAATTTTTTCAATTTCATTTTGACTGGTGGGAAATGTTGACCTGGAAAAGTTAGTGATAGAATGTATGTAGAGCAGGGGTCCCCAAACTTTTTATCACATCGACCCCCTCACAGAAAATTTGTCTTCTCATCGACCCCCAGAGTAAACGTTTAATAAAAACCAGTGCCGGATCTGGGGGGCGGGGGTGTACACCGGGGTGCCAACTTGATGGGGGCGGCAAAATCATGTTTGAAGGGCGGCAATTTAAGTCGCGGAAACCCTTTTTTAGCTCTACTAATACACCGAGCGGCGACAACAATGAGTTTGACCAAAAATCGGGGCGGCGACAACAATGTGTTTGGCCGACAATCGAGGCGGCGACACTTGCGGTCAGACGGCAAAAATGGGAGCTGCAAATAACGTTGCAAGGGGTGGCATTCCTACAGTTTTTGCCCCGGCTAGAAAATTCCTGGATCCGCCACTGATGAAAATTTTAATTCATTTTAGCATTTCTGATTCCAACAATAAGGAGACTTGCATAACAACCCAAAGAAAGTATTTATGGTTCCCACACCTTAAAAAATCCACCCAACAACACTAACGGAAAAAGGAGATATTTTACACTGTTATTATAATCGTAAAAAATAATAACAAAATAATAGATAGATAGAAACTAGCCTATAGCCGTGTCATAAAATGTAAAACACAAAATAATCATTAAACATTTAAATGAATTATATTCGATAAAAAAAACATCTGCCATTTTAAGACTGCTATTGAATACATTAAAAATATGTTAACATACCTTTTTATTAAAGTAGCTGATATTATTGAGATGGATTGGTCTGAAGGGCAGCAGCAAGATTACTGATGTCCGGTTTGAAAATTGGTAAGTTTTAGTCGCAAATCACCACGGTTTTCCAAGTTCAGTCTGTTTCTCTGTTTTATCAAACTAGCGCTAGCGTGGCTAAAGCCAGCTTCAAACCATGTATGAAGTTGGGAATGCAGGTAAAAAAGGTTCAGGTTCGGCTTCCGCTCTGAGCTTGGGGTACTTTGTAGCAATATTGTTATTGCTCCAAAATTCGCTGAGGTTTTTATTTTTAAACAACGCTTTAGCTTCCAGATCTACGCATAATTCAATCAGTTCATCTTCTAAGCCAGGTTCATTACCGTCATTATCAATTTTAACATCAAATGGAGAAGCAAACCATTCAGGAACATGCATGTTCTCCAAGTCTTCGAAACGTGCTTTGAAGTCTTCTCTTAATTTATTCGAGATGTTTAGTATATATCACAGTCGGATATCTCTTAATTTTCTTTAGTAGTCGAAATTTTGAAAAATATTTAAAATCTTTACGTGCCAGTGAAGATTTTAACAGGTCCATGTTTAGTTGAAAGGCAATATAATTGTTCGAGCTTGAACAATTGTAACATTTTTTCCTTGCAAACGCTTCTGTACTACCTTAAATTTCGAATAAAGATCTGCCAAATAGAACAGATGGTTCTTGCACTGTTTTAACTCGTCACATAGTAATGGATCCACATTCTTAAGAAACTCTGCAGACGAGTCGTACAAGTCAACAAGCCTCTGCCAAACTATCACCTCTTGACAAACACCTTACCTCAGTGTGCAAAAGTAATTGTTTGAAAGGTTCATCATTTTCTTCACATAACTCGGAAACAGTCGGGAATTCAGAGGATGAGCTTTAATTTTATTAATTGACCTAATGCACACTTTTAGAGTATCATGCAGGTCGCCACTCAATTTTTTTGGCTACAAGATGCTGCCTGTGTAGGACACAATGAACGGTACGTAAATTAGGAACCTTTTCCTTCAGAAAGACGAAAAATCCTCTATAACGGCCTACCATAGCAGGTGCACAGTCAGTAGCTACTGCAGTAATATTCCCGAAAGGAATGTTGTGCTTGTTCAAATAATCTTGCAAACATAAAAAAATTGTATCACCTTTTGAATCAGTTTGAAGATATTTAGCAAACAGAAATTCATCAACAGTGTCATTCAGGAATGGACTATGGAACCTAACATAAGCCACGAGAAGATTTGAACTTCCGAAAGTTGATTCGTCAAGTTGAATAGCAAACTTGCAATGCTGGAGGCTCAGAGGTCAAAGACCTTTCCACGTCATCGACCATTTCCTCTATACGTCGCTGCACAGTATTTGCACTCAATGGTAAGCATATTAAAAAAAGTTGGCTTTCTTCATAACATTTGCAATTACATCTTTTATAGCTGGTACTATAATCTCTTCACCAATAGTGTACGGTTTGCCTTTCTTTGCTATGAGATGCTGTAGGATGTCCCCAGTCCTCCTTCACTGTCAGCGCTAACAGATGACTTCGAATATGTGCTTAAATTTGGCCGATCTCTCAATTTCTCTTTTAGCATTTTGAAATACTCAATATCTTTGTTTTTCTTATCAGAATGGATCCTTTCCAAGTGGTCTTTCATTTTCGCCGGCTTCATAGCATCATTGCTGAAAGTTTTTTCACATAACGAGCACATAGGAATAGTTTCATTAGCAGAAGGGGCGTAAAACCATATTTCAAATACTCATGTGAATATTGTCTGCATTTCCTGGTAGACGACATTGTAGGTATTAAACTCAGATTTATAATATGAGCAACACGATACGATCGCAGCACAACAAAACAGCAAATTATTACCGCACGAGCTAAAAAGAACTGCCTGTTCTTTCTCAGAGTGCATTGTTGCTACTTTTTGCTAACAATAGATATCTAGACTTGGAAGGAATAATAATTACATCTAAAAGTAACCTATTCAATAGAATTAGATAGGAAAAAGATAAAAAAGAAGTATCTAAATTTAATGGTTTTCGGTATATTACGATATTTTCTATATAATGGACAAAATCTACATTTAGATATACAATACATAGAGTGGAAACCATACTGGAGTTTAACAGTACAATTTGTGAATAATGAACCAGCAGCGTTCACTCTCCACCCCTTCCCCCCTTTTTCTGTGGCTTTACGTCTCGTCGACAGCGCGGTCATTAGAGGCGGGATGGAACTGGAAGGAATTTGGCCATGGCTTTTTGGAGGAAGCATCCCGGCATTCGCTTTGAGTGATTTGGGGAAACCTTGGAAAACCCAAATCCGGATGCCCGGACGGGGATTCGAACCAGCGTCCTCTCGAATATAAAATGCTTAAATACCCGAAGTAAATAAAAAATAATGTTTTAATACTTGTTGAGTTCATGCCGTAGCTTAGCTAAAATAAAATAATTGTGATGTTGAACTTCTTTCTTATCCCAATGACGGACCTTAAAAGAGACACAATTCGTAAATTGGTCTACATTCCTTTCTCACAGGAATAACCACTAGCAAACCAGCAATGCGAGTGAAGAATAAAGCGGCGAAATCAAACAGTTTGAAATCTAATGCCGCGTTTACACTCTCGCGCGAGCTTAGACGAGGCGAGGCGAGACACCGCGAACGCGAGAGTGTAAACGGTGCACTCGCGTAGTCTCGCCTCGCCTCGTCTAAGCTCGCGAGTGCCGCTCGCCTCAGTGGCGGTCTCTTGGCGCGAGTCAAAGGCGCGAGCACATTGTTTACAGCAGAGGTAGTCAACCTTTTCACCTACCGCCCACTTTTGTATCAACGTATACCTTATGAAACAGACGTACAGCGAGTTAAAGCCCATAATAATATAAATGAATGTAATCTTTCTCGGCGTTGTTTATTTATAAATGTTTCTCGGGAAACAAACCGAGTGATGTTATTAATAATAATAATTTGCCAAATACTTTGTCTGACTTTCGCTACGTTTGGCACAATAAGTCTTTATAAAACTACTCACTGTAGTTAAATCTGTCTTTTTATTTACTTTGCGTGTATAAAAGGACGAAGTTTGGTGAAATTAGATTTTATTATTTGGTTTATTAATGATATTCCTAAGGCAGATTATGTTAAAATAAAAACTGGATATCTTCGTCAATTTTGCAAGGAACAAACAAAGGTCTCCTCTTTCGGTTTCTTTCTTTGGCTATAATATGATTAACAGCACAAATGCCTGATTACATGAGATATGAAGGAAAAGTTTTCATTAAACTGAATATCAGTTGTCATACATTTCGATATGACAGGTGTTTTTTTAAATTATTTTGCCACGGGTTTTCATATCCATCACTATCGAATTTATGTTTACTTTCTGCGTCATATACGATTTCTAAACCTTCTTCCTGTCAAGTTCTAACAGCTTCTTCAATATTTGCGGTAGAAGGATTTTTCATTCAGTCATAAACATTGAATTTCAAAATATCCACAAATCGTTTTTCCATGTCTAAAGTTAGTTGAGGTGGGTATTGAATCTGTCAATATCCTCTGGAGTTATTATCGTTTACAGATAATATTTCGGGAAACTATTGAAATTTTCTTCTTAATAGATTGTAACGCAGTAGTTAAAAGTTTTCAATAAATAATGACACACAGAACATTTTGGTAACCTATAAGCGTTTTATTAGCTCCTTTAAGGTGCAAATCAACATAATTAAATCTATAAATGAATGCAATTTTTCTCGGCGTTGTTTATTTAGAAACGTTTCTCGGAAAACAAACCGAGTAATATTGTGCATCAATAATAATATTACTCGGTTTGTTCACGAGAAACGTTTATAAATAAATCATTAAATCTATTTAAAAAACCTTGAAAAATTAATTAATTTTTAGAAAAATAACGAAAGCGTTTAGCTATTGGACCAAACCCCCACAGTCCACCACGAAAGCCGGCACGCCCACTAGTCATCAATGAATGAATTCTTGCGAGAGTGTAAACGGCAGTTCGCGTCAGCGCTCGTGCACGAGGCGCGAGTGTAAATGCGGCATAAGCTTTGCTCCATTATTACCTCACCGCTTTGCGCCCCAGTATGAGTCACCGCAACAATCCAATTGGTTTATTTGTTTTTGCTGCATTGTTCTTCACTCTCGACGTTGCTATGCTCTCCGCTCCAGTATGTTTTCTCCTTAACACATATCTAAAGCGATGCAGGCTTCGGTAAAACTCAAATTAAAACGGGGGTAGTCAGTTATTTTGGATTTTTGTTGGAATATACCCATTTTTTTACTAGACCATTTAATTGATCCTCTTTATTATCAATCGACCCCCTTTCGACCCCCGGGTATTAATCGACCCCCGGAGAACTCTTATCGACCCCCAGGGGTCGATACCGACCACTTTGGGGACCCCTGGTTTAGGTAGACAGTGCTTTCAATGTGCCCCAAAAGAAGTAGTCACAACGGTGGAAATGACTGCGCTGGACTTCTAAACACTGCTTATAGGCAAATATTTATTGCGATTACCGCGCCATCAGTTAACAGCTTTTGCAACCTTTTTCGTAACATCTGTATGAAATTCGTACAGCTTTCACAGTAAAAATACCGTTTGTTGCATTCTTCTGTCGATCTTTGTTTTCGAAATTTATATATTTAAATCGGGTACTCCCTTCAATGACACCCTGTTTTTGTCTTACTTCTGCTATTGTTTCTTCTGAGTCTTCATCCATTTTATTTGTAGACTCCCTCGGAGTTTCATGATCACTTAAAATGCGAAAAAATCGAAATATTAGTGAAGTAGCAAACTGATTTAAATTCATTAAAATTAAATTTTGAAAAAAAACTCATTATATTAAATTTGAAAGAAAAAATTATGCCCTGCCGGATTTACATATAAACTGTAAAAATAACACCGTCTTAGAAACAGAGTATAAAATTCCTTGGTATTAAGATAGTTGAGAAAAACTGGAACGAACATATCACTACTGAAGAAGTTAAGTAGTGCCACCTTTGCAGTACGAACAGTTTCTCTTATAACAGATCTAGAATTAACAAAACTGGTGTAACCCTCACATTTTCATTCAGTGATGTCATATGGCATAAATTTGGAGAAAAATCTTCACAAAGTAAAGTTTTCATAGCCAGAAAAGAGTTATTAGGATGCTGTGTAGAATAGAACCAAGAACTTCTTACAGACAACTCTTCAAAAAACTCGATATTCGTACAGTGACTTCTCAGTATATATATTCTCTCCAGTGTTTTGTTATAGAACATTTTAACCAGTTTACACAATTTCAATACAAGAACAGAAATAACTTGCACAAACCACAAACATCTCTGTCAATTGTACGTAGAGGAGTTAATGATTCTGGGATACATCTATCTAATAATCTTCTCAAGAGTGTAAAACAGTTTGCAGATAATAAGATATATTTAAAGAAAAACTGAGAAATTATCTTACTGGCAACTACTCCTACTCCATTAAGGAATTTGAACAAAATAATTTATTGTATTCAATATGACATTTTGCAAAACTCAGTTGTAAAAATTATTGTTTATTTTTATTCTCTTTGTCTTCGTAACGTATAATTATTTTCACTATGATTGACCATATTGTATGTATATGTATTTACCATGACATGTTTCACATCCCAGAGGTCCTTCCTCAGCAGGGATCAATGGAACAAGATTGATAAATGGATAAAATGAGGTCTAGTTTCTTAGACATCCTCTTCTCCAGCGCCGAACAAAATGACTTATTGAATTTTCACAACACTTTTCGGTAGATTGTTTTGAGGGAATTCGTATTTTTTTGTGACCGTTTCTCTGTTTGCCGTTTGATCAATCTGTTTACTCTAACACCCAAGAGTCACAGGCCTAGATTCTTCTTGTCTGGGTCACTGTATTCCTTTGATTTAACACCTCACAGTCTCTTTGTATAAACCAGTGAACTCTCAAAACAGTTTCACATGTACATTGACGATGATCTTCTACAGTTAAATGGTAATCCGATAGTGATGCACATACGAGTAAACCAGACATATTGAACGATATTTGTGGCGATGTTTGAATTGGAGAATCCACATGCGACGACTTGTCTGCGCTTGGTGCAGATATTTATGCTCTTTGTCTCAAACCTCTACTCCAATCTCCTCGCATTTCCGTTTTTGCGGTCAACATATGATGATTTGCCTGCATCGCTTGCACCCGTTCCAGTGTGCACCGTGTCGACAAATAGCCATAGCTGAAAGAAACAAAAGAGGATTCCAGTAAATGTTCTCCAAACAACCAGAATGGTATCAGGAGTTGTAGGTGGCTGGACTAAAATATCTGCTTGTCTGCATTCCGCAGTCGGACAGCACAGCAGACAGAGGTCGTTGCCCCTCGCGGATGGCGTGTTATTGCCTGGTTGTCGGTATGACAAATGTTCTGTAGGAGTAGTACAGGTCGCGCCTGGCTGCGTGATAGCCGGCGCTCCAACAACTTTGCGCGCGACACCGGAGAAGGGGATGAGGAGAACTGAGGCCGTTCATCATCTCTCGATGCTCCTCTTTGCACTTGCGACTCACATCAGCCGTGTCGCCACACTCGTACACAAACAGATACACCCTCTCACATATCGACCTGCACACGCACATCCACCCCCCCCTTCTCACTCACACACACACACACACACACACACACACACACACACACACACACACACACACACACACACACACACATACAAAACACCACCAACAGCAACAGCAACAGCAAAAACAGCAACATCGGGTGTACCTCAAGGAAGTGTAATAGGACCACTTGTTTTCTTATTTTTTATAAACGATCTCGGAGACAAAGTGAAAAGCCTATTTAGATTGTTTGCTGATGATGCGGTTTTTATAGGGAAGTAAGAAATTTGGCCGATTGCTTAGAAATTCAGCGCGATCTGGATGTTATTTTGGCTTGGTGCGCTGAGTGGCAGCTTACTCTAAATTGTAAAAAGTGCAAGACAATGAGCATAACTAACAAAAAGAATCCAACTGTTCAGAAATACGAGTTAAACAATACAGTTATTGATATAGTCGATTCTATGAAATATTTGGGAGTAACCGTACAAAGAAACATGAAATGGGACATACACATTAATTCGTTAGTAGGTAGAGCAAATTCTAGGCTGCGATTCATAGGTCGAATCTTGAAAAATTGTAATGAACAAACAAAGGAGATAGCGTACAAATCTCTTGTGCGTCCACATTTGGATTATTGTTGTGCCATTTGGGACCCGTTTCGTAAGGGGTTGATCGAAAGTATAGAGAAAGTACAGAGAAGAGCCGCTCGATTCGTTACCGCTTGCTACAGTCCTTATGAAAGCGTCACAGAACTGATTAGTAGATTAGGTTGGGAGTCTCTGGTAGATAGACGACACACGTTTCGTTTAAATTTATTGGTAAACATGCGTACTCCCACTTTCACTTTTGAGTGTAGTGAAATACTTCTTCCACCAACCTATTTGAGTCGGAAGGACAGGAAAGATAAAATTAGAGAAATAAGGTGCCGGACTGATTATAATATGTATTCTTTTTTCCCTCGTACCATTAGGGATTGGAATGCACAACAAAGAGATTAGCTTTGTGTTGAGCACCCTCTGCACCCACCAATTTTGTGAATTGCAGAGTGTATATGTAGATGTAGATGAGCAACAGCAACAACAGCTACAGCAAAAACACCAACAACAGCGACAACAAAAACAGCAACAGCAGCGACAGCAAAATCACCAACAGCAACAACAACAAAATCAACAACAGCGACGACAACAACAAAACCAACAGCGACCAAGCGTGGTGAGTGAACGGTTAATACTCTATCCTCGCATTCGGGAGGACGCCGGTTCGAAATCCTCTCCGGGCATCCAGATTTGGGTTTTCCATGGTTTCCCCACATCACTCCAGGCGAATGCCGGGATGCCTCCTTCAAAAGGCCATGGCCGAATTCATTGCCCATTCCTTGTCCCTCTAGTGGCCTCAACGTCAATGAGGCGTAAAGCCAGAAGTAAACAAAAAAAAAAAAGAAAAAAAAAGCAACAACAGCAAAACACCAACAGCTTTACAAATGTGTTCTTCTCTCTGTTTCTGTAGCATCTATTATTAATTTGATTAATGTGCTATGTCTCAAAATGAGATCCAACATCTATCTCTGTTGTAAGATTCTACCAAACTCCATTCCACTACCTCCCACCCCCTTCAAAACCGATTTTCCGAATGTGGTAACTTGTTCTATATCATTCCACTTAATTTCCATGTAAAGAACCAGATTTCAGATGTTTTTTAGATGTTGTATTCAGAAGGTCCAAACACAATTTCAAATTAAAATTTAGAAAATTCGTTCTTAACTTCTTACTACGTTTTCTGTATCTTATAGCAATATAGATGTCTCTTCTGGAAGGTAGATTTTCCTGCTTGCGCTCTATTTCTTCCGTTCTTTGCTCATCGCTTGTAATTTATGTTCCTGAATAACTTCTGCCATTCGTCTGAATCGGTTTGTTTTCACATATCGGGCAATTATACCAAATCTGATTTATAAAGTGATCTTAATTCGCCTTTGATGGTGTGTAGATGATGTTTTTGAAAAAAACTTTCTCTGGTAGCTAGCCGAGTTAGTCCATCGTTTGACCACGACGAAAATCTCCAGTCTTACACAGATGATGTTTTTGTTATAATAGTTTATTTTGTTACAGATAAGATATGCGTGAACCGTAATATCATATGCGCGAAGAGATTTGAAAGTCCTTTGCATGAATTCTAATTTGTTAAAATTTTATTATGAATTTGTAAATCTGAATTTCGTAGCAAACGTTGTGTCCATGAAAAATTTAGTTCTTTTAAGTTCTTCAATCAATTGAAAGCAAGACTTGTTGTGAAAACCAGTCTTCTTCAGACCATTCTGTTCTTTTATGTTCTTCCGTAAGGCCGTTGCACCGCATAGGGTGAGATCCCTTCGCGTACGCCAGCACACTTTTAGTGAATCGCGGAGTAATAATAAAATAATAGTATAATAATAATGGATGAGAGATTAGTTGTTTGACAGCTGGTAGAGTGAGTCTATGGATAATTTGGATGTTCTGTTATGAGAGTGTTTCGGGGTAAAATTTATAATATTCGAATTAGTTATTCTTATTATTTTGCATCTCATTAATTATTGACTAAATGAATGAAAGAGTGTTTAAGTTGACGTTAAAGGCGCAGATAAATCTAAAAGGAGCAATACGTGCCCATTATTACAGAGAAACAAATGACCGAGAGACGATAGGCACATTTACCTTTAAATGTATAAACAATCAAAAGACCTCATCCTATATAAACGGTCGTTAAATTACTAAGCAGTACTTTAAAATTGTATGATTGGAATTGGCTTAATTTAACAACATTACAAAAACATTCATGAAAAATATAATCAGACACATAAAAAAGTGTGTCACATTTCTTTTAAAATTACGACCTTTTGTTTATTTTAAAGTTCGTAATAACAACACGCGACTTTGTTCAGATCGGCAGAGAGATTCTTACCAAGCGGATCGCTCCGCTCAAGACGTTATTTGACTTTCCGAGAGTTCATATCTGTGTAAAACAGTTATAAGCAGTATGCAATCAGTTACTGTACCGAGGCAGTAGTAAGCGGACACTATCAGAGACCGTCATATGTTCTCCGGCACAGCTAGCTACAGAGAGAATCTGTCATCCCACTGCTGACCAAAACCCAAGTTCATCACTTCAAATCAAACTTAAAATACTGGTCGCTACTCAGCTACCCTCCACGGATTCTGACCCGAAGATCTCTTATCTTTTCGCTCCTCGTCTGCTCCTCTCCATTTCGTGTATATCCCCAAATCAAGGGATGACTTCATCTTCACATTAAGTCAATCATGTAACAAAATAATAGTAACGTTTGCTAAATAATTCGTATTGGTTCACTTACTCAAATTTTCCCCTGTTCGCCAGTTGTGATTGGCTAATAGAATCGGAAGGCTTCGGCAACACTCGTTGCAGTTTCGATAACAGTGTCATCTCTGTGGCATTCATTTATTTTTCTTTCATCGTGGGTGGGAAAATAGGTGTCGTGACAATCGCGCACAGTTTAAAGGTCGGGCCTCACTCTCCCCTCTCCCGTGTACTTTATAATTTACGGATCGCAGTATTGACAAATCATCATCACACTAAAGCTTTGCCAGAGGTGAACGTCAATAATTAGGCCTGTAATAATTATACAACAGAACCCGGGATTTGGACCGAGAACCTTCAGTACCAAACTTGTGCGCTGTAACACTGTGAGTCACCAGAATGAGTATACAGGAAATGGAAAGTAAATATTCAAACACAATAAAATAAACGTACTCTTTTTCTCTACAATTTATTTTTATTATCGTAAAACACAAATGTAATCTTAGATTTGTCTGCTTACGGGGAGCATTTCAAGAAAATCTGATGAACTTGGAAGTGAATTTGAAGAAAAGAAAGACACTTTTTTAAGTCAATCAGTAACATAAAAATAAAATTTGGTCGTAATGGACCAGAAATTTCCGCAATCTACCTACCGCTTCTCCATTTTCACCAGCCCGACACCGGCCCGCACCGTCAAAAAGTAAAAGTAAGTAAAGTGTTTAAAATCAGCCAAGAAGCTTCATCATAATAAATATTTACAACTTACTTACATGTATTTAAAATAATGAAATCATCCAAATCTACCAGAAAGACTCGTCATAATTGATTATTATTTACAGTTGACCTACATTTATTCAAGCTTGTGCATGTGGGACAACGCCTTTAGACATGATCTGATGTCGCCGCTCTTTTCATATCTGTCAACAGTTTTTACAGTTGTTTCGTCCAACTTCTGGTATGTGGTTTTCCATGTGTAGTTGAAGTAACTTCGATAATTAAAACTGTGATATTCAAGGCAGCAGTGAATGCGAACAGTGGTGTGTGGACCGGTTAGGAGGGGATGGGGTTGGAAGTCCCAGAATCCAGCATGCTGTTGTAGCGGTGACTAATTGGTAGCGAATAGCGGGTAGCGCGATTTTCGCTGTGCGCCATTGTCACATATTCGGAAAATATTCTTGCCGTAAGGCTTCACCCTTAACAGTTGGAGAGGGATGTGCAAAATTTCCCTACTTGGTCTCTGGGGACTTGGCTAGCAGCCGTGAGAAAACACCGCTCCACAGAAAGGGGCATGACCGAGCGTGGTGGGTATCGGTTAACGTTCTGGCCCCGCATTCGGGAGGACGCCGGTTCGAATCCTCGCCCGGGCATCCAGATATGGGTTTTCCATGGTTTCCCCAAATTACTCCAGGCAAATGCCGGGATTCTTCCTTCAAAGGGCCATGGACGAATTCCTTCCCGTTCCTTGTCCTCAATCCCATATCGCATGTAATGACCTCGACGTCGACGAGACGTAAAGCCATAAGTAAAATAAAAAAGCGGGGCAGGTGTAGAGAGGATTCCGGAAATGACCATCCCGTGGGTTGCAACGGCCTCTCCAAGGTCGTTAGGGAGCGTCCATTAATTACGTGAGGTGAAGTGGGGGTGGGGGGTGTCCGGCGAAATCTAACGAAGGCTGGAGGGGGGGGGGTAGACGGAAATCTCACTTCATCTTTTTAAATTCTTGTGGACAGTAGAGCTAAAAAAAAGTCCACAATTAACGACGCGGAAAACGACCTTAGGGAGGTATAAAGGTCTAAAAACGACGCGGATACAGACTTTAGAGAGGGTGGGGGGGGAGTATAACCGCCCTAGGAAGTGGGAGAGCTAAAAAAAAGTAAAGAAAAAACGAGGTTGGTCAGCAGGAGGGGGGGGGGGGAAGGTCCGGTCAAAATCTTGAATTTTTGGCACTGCCAATCTCAGTTTTTATAATAACATTTGTACATTTTACTAACAAAATGTATGGTAATGGTTACGTATACAAGGGGGGAACAACCAGAACTTGAAAGCATTATTTGTAGCACAGAAGCGGATATCATTATCGGTACAGAAAGTTGGCTAAAACCGGAAATAAGTTCCGCCGAAACTTTTAAAGACAGCATGAACGTTTTTCGTAAAGACAGATTACATTCTCATGGAGGTGGGGTATTTATAGCTGTGAGTAAATTCCTCCCATGTAATGAAATAGAAGTCGATACTATCTGTGAAATTATATGGATTAAACTCAATGTTGCTGGGTCAAAACTCGTCATAGGCGCCTTCTACCGTCCACCCGATTCTGACATAGCTATCGCCGAGGAATTAAGAAGTAATGTTAACAGTATAGCTAGCCGTTTTCAGGATCATGCTATGATTCTGGGAGGCGACTTCAATCTGCCTTATATCGACTGGCGAAATTATGTTCACATTACTGGTAGCAGGGATAAGGCAGCTTCTGAAGTAATTCTCGATTTATTCTCCGATAATCATCTCGAGCAGCTAGTGAATGAACCTACGCGGTGTCATAACGGTAGCGAAAACATTTTAGATTTGCTAGTTACTAACAGGCCAGAATTATTCACCGACATTTCAACGACCACTGGAATAAGCGATCACAAAGCGGTAATTGCGACTATCAAATTAATGACCAAGCGAAAAAGGGGAAATGGACGGATTGTATACAGATTCAGTAAGGCCTCAAAGGAGTGTTTTAGAACCTACCTGAGGAATAATTACCATAACTTTAAGTTAACAAAGGACACCGTTGAAGAGATGTGGCATCGATTTATACATATAGTCAAGGAAGGTATGGAAGTACATATACCGAAGCGGAAAATAAATGGGGAGAATGATCCACCGTGGTACACATGCGAAGTCAAAAGATTACTCAAAAAACAAAGAAGGATACACGCACGCTACAGAAGGAAGAGGTCTCGCAGCGATTTAGAAACCTTGGCTGAGTTAAGACTACGTGTGAAGAATGTGATGCGTGAGGCCTTCAACGATTTTCATTCAAACACTCTCTCTAAGAGTCTCGCAGAAAACCCAAAGAAATTTTGGTCGTATGTTCGTAAAGTCAGTTGTACCAACAGCAATATTCCAGCACTAGTTCGCGAAGGGTCCGAGGTTATTGAAAGCCGCGATAAAGCTAATGTACTAAATACTGTATTCAAAAATTCATTTACTGACGAAATAAGGATAGCATTCCCGTTTTCCCACGTCGTGTCGAGTTGGAGATGGAATCATTACGAATAGATACTGCAGGTATCATAAAGCAATTAGAGCTCCTAAAGTGGGGAAAAGCACCTGGCCCGGATGGTATTCCAGTAAGAGTATTTTCAGAGTATGCGGCGGAAATCGGGCCATTTCTGTCTGATATATTCAGTAAATCCCTAGAAGAGCGAAAAGTACCTTCAGACTGGAAAATAGCGCAAGTAACTCCGATTTTCAAGAAAGGTGATCGAGCGATCCTGGAAACTATCGTCCCATATCTATAACATCTGTTTGTAGTAGAGTTATGGAGCATATTATATGCTCGAACATTATGAATTTCCTAGATGAAAATAATTTGCTTACAACAAATCAACACGGATTTCGGAAGAAAAGATCATGTGAAACACAGCTGGCCCTATTTACACACGATGTAATGAAAGTTATTGATGCAGGTTCACAAGTAGATGCAATTTTTTTAGATTTTCAGAAAGCCTTTGACTCTGTGCCACACAACCGCCTTTTAGCGAGCGTACGGTATATCGGATCAGCTTTGCGAATGGATAAAGGATTTTCTAACTGGTCGATCGCAGTATGTCGTTGTTGAAGGAGAAAGTTCTTCTAATCTAGATGTCACATCGGGTGTACCTCAAGGAAGTGTAATAGGACCACTTCTTTTTTAATTTTTATAAACGATCTCGGAGACAAAGTGAAAAGCCTTTTTAGATTGTTTGCTGATGATGCGGTTATTTATAGGGAAGTAAGGAATTTGGCCGATTGTTTAGCAATTCAGCGTGATCTGGATGTTATTTTGGCATGGTGCGCTGAGTGGCAACTCACACTAAATTGTAAAAAGTGTAAGACAATGAGCATAACTAACAAAAAGAATCCAATTGTTCAGAAATACGAGGTAAACAGTTCAGTTATTGATGTGGTCGATTCTATGAAATATTTGGGAGTAACAGTACAAAGGAACATGAAATGGGACTTACATATTAATACGTTGGTAGGTAGAGCTAATTCTAGGCTGCGGTTCCTAGGTCGAATTTTGAAAAATTGTAATGAACAAACAAAGGAGATAGCGTACAAATCTCTTGTGTCCACATTTGGACTATTGTTGTGCCATTTGGGATCCGTTTCGTAAGGGGCTGATTGAGAGTACAGAGAAAGTACAGAGAAGAGCCGCTCGATTCGTGACCGCTTGCTACAGTCCTTATGAAAGCGTTACGAACTGATTAGTAAACTAGGCTGGGAGTCTCTGGTAGATAGACGACGCACGTTTCGTATAAACTTATTGGTAAACATGCGTACTCCCACTTTCACTTACGAGTGTAGTGAAATACTTCGTCCACCAACCTATTTGGGTCGGCATGACAGGAAAGATAAAATTAGAGAAATAAGGTGCCGCACTGATTCTTATATGAATTCCTTTTTTCCTCGTACCATTAGGGATTGGAATGCACAACAAAGAGATTAGGTTTGGTGCTGAGCACCCTCTGCCACCCACAGTTTTGTGAATTGCATAGTGTAGATGTAGATGTAGATGTATAGCACCACATGGAGGACCTATCTCTCTTATACGGTAAATTCCTCAAACCATCTGTCAATGCATTACACCAAACATCTATCACATATCCAAACAGAAGCTACAAACCGCCAATAAGAATAGGAGTAAATGCGGAAAGACAAAGACTCAACCTTACTGTGCCCACGGAGGAAATGAGCAGCAAATGGCTTAACAGAGACAGGACGACCGCAGCACCTTGTGGTGGTATTTCTGACTAGCGATACTTGTGAGACGCGATGGAAGCAGTTGGCTCTGGCCAGATGTTGATGACGTCAGAGGGACCTACGCGGTGGCGGGCCCTCTTTTTAGACGTCTCCGTGCGTCGCCAGCACAGAGCGTCCAACACTACTCTGCTACTCTACACTGTACGTAAAACAAAGTCAAATCTCAGTTCACAGGTACTCCGCACTGACAGCAGTACCACCTTACACAAACTAAGAGTCATATGACAACATTTTCTCTTCTTCGTTAAGCA